>JAHZNE010005922.1:0-35195 GCA_027744055.1 Callyntrura sp. NNG-2020
TATCTTTGGAATCTCGCGATATGGAAAATTATGTTGTACTCTTCGGAGTACATATACTATTAAAATGTATGACTTAGCTTGTTAGGTTATTTGCATATTAACAAATAATATGCGAGATCCCGTATCCAGAAACCAACTTCAGATGCTAAAAATTTGCTTCACTGGAAACTTTGAACTGTATTTTTTACTACACCTTCAAGATTCAGAATGTGATTTTTTAATTTTTGGAATCACAACAAAAAACTGAGTTCGGCGATGTAAAATTCGTATTAATTGCTGACTTTTTTAATGTAAAAAATAGTAAAAAATGGAGAGTTAAAAAAAGTACGTGCACACACAGTGCTCAGAGAAGAGAGTAGCGCGTACCTGCTTGCATCGACATCTTTAATACAGCCTGTACTCAAATCCGACTACCCAAGTAAGTGTGCCTATTTATGAATAGATAAACGCAAAGAAGGCAGGCAACGGAGACAACCACACTTCTTCATACCCAGAAAACATCATGTTTTCAAACGCTGGGGAAGTAAAATGTAAATACGAGATTGAGTAAAAGTTGACATATTTTCTTACTTTATTCCCCGATTTATCCCAACCCTTAGTTGCCTGGATGCCGTTTGAGGCTGGAGTAGGGGAAGGGCGTGATGTGATGTGTCCTCAGGAAGATCAATGTGTGAGAGTGAGTGGTTCAATCCGTAAAAAAGGAAAAAAGCAAAAAAAGTCAATGACGATGTTGTTGATGATGTTGATGATGTTGATGGTCGTCGTAAGACTCCATTTATCTTCTGCATATTTGCATACGAGGGAGCTCTGTAGGTAAAATGTGTAGAGAGACGGTTTGTGTGTTTAACTTGTTGTACGCTGGTATTTATTTGGTTAAAACCCCTCATCTCAACAATGCCTCCCTATAAGGTGACTACCCATACAGGACATATCGATACATCTATCCCGCATTCCCGTCACAAGGCATCAAAATAATAGAGAGAGAGAGAGAGAGAGAGAGAGAGAGGTACCGATCGAAAAGGTCGATAAGAATGTATCTAGGATGGGTTGTGAATGGAGTGATTTTATGGACGGATTTAGATTTACATTCCGTATATTCGGTGTACATAACCATAACCAGGCTCGAACCATGTCAAGAAAAATCCTCGGTTTTGTTACCACGACCACCAACTACCACCAACCACTCTTGTTTGCTCAACAACGACAAGGAGCACTTCTACCACCACCACCATCACCAACACTATCGTGTCATCACCACTATAATAAATAGATGTGAAAGGATCAAGCTCAAACAACTTGAAAAGATTTGGAAAATGATTGTCCATCCATATGGAATGGAAGAAAAAAGGATTTTCTAGTAGGCGATTTATACGGGATTCGCCGTCTCGAGTTGAAATATTCAACCAAGTTTCCTCCTCACATCGTCATCATCATCATCATGCAATCCCAAATACAATCATATTATTGACAAGTAAACATTTATTTACAGCGTTTACAGTGCCTCTAATTCTATCTCATTTCAATTGCCCTTCGGATGTCTCTATTTTTTGTCAACTTTTCTTCCAGAGAAGTCGTAACGTGTCATAGGGGAAGCTAAAAGGGTAAACAAGAACGGCCATTTTTATAGTTAAATTGGCTCTAATTAATGCGGTTCGCTGTAAAAAAAGTTTTTTGAGAGAATGTTGGGTTGGTTTACATTTTATTTTTACATTTACAACATGAAATGTGAGAAAGGTCATTTTAGGTTGTTGGGGCAGTTGTTGGTAAGGGTGCAGGGAAGGGAAAATGGAACGCAGGCAGCACACACACACACACACACATTGTGTGTAATGTGATATTCCTGTGGAGAGGTATCAGGGTATTCATTGAAAAAGTTACTTTGATGGTGGCAACGACAGCGATATCATTTCAGTTCACTTATACATAACTTCATTATTAATTCATTAATGCGCCGCTAGTTAAAACGAAACCAGCAATTTCTCCGTCGTTTTTGTGCATTCATTGCGAGTTTACAAACCACATCGTGTTATCGTGTCGCAGTTTTGTTTCTTTGTGAGCAGCAGCGCTGTGCTGTATTGAAATGACACACGCCCCTCAGCCCAAATTACTTTTTTCTGAAAAAAACGGACCCTTTTCCAGGGAAATGTAGCGATCAAAAGGCAAACTGCGTGGCTGCTGCTGCTGCTGCTGCTGGTGGTGCCAAAAGTTGCTTGATTAGATGACGTGAAGCCGGTATATTACAAACCCAACCATTCATTTAACCGGGTTGTCATTTCCAATTTGAGAAAGGTACTAGTTACTACTACTCCTCTCTGTGTTCACACCAAGTTCACTGGGGCGCATCGCATGCGGTAGCCTTTATACGAATTAGTAAAACCACATCAAAGTAAGCACATAAAAATGTGGAGTTGAAATTGGATTGACTTAACGAATGAACGATACCGTTTATTTCAACAAGCCACTAACGATGAAAAAAGGTATAAATATATAAAGCAGTCCGCATTTCGGTTGGTTGCTTTGTTAAACTGAAACAGATGCTAACAGAATTTTTGATGATTCAACAGACTACAATAGTAATTTGTGTACTGGCATTCATGTATTTTTGAATCTTTTCCTCGTCATCGTCACCAACGTACCATTCATTTTTATGCTCCAGCTCATCATCATCATCATCATCATCATCATACCGTCAAATGACACAACTTTGTTGGTGTGAGTTATACAAGGGTTAATCCTCGTTGGCACATTTTAAACCGAGAAATTGTAAATCCTGAAAGAGAATACATGATTTGACTTGGCTCCGTAACAAACCCGCGCGTTACAATAATATTATGTCATTACTACCCGCATTGTGCTCCGTGGTACGTTTGAGGACAAGTCTCTTTTGAGCATAAAAATGGTGACAACTTTATCTTCCCTGTTGTATCTCATTGTTTACAAGCATAATAATGTCGATGTCAATCAATATAAAATAATGTCCCTCTCGAATAGGTGAACACCATCTCTGTCTGTGTACCCGGACGCCGCCGCCGACATGTAAGTTTAACAAGCGTGAAGAAATGACAGCTTTGGTCGGCATCCGAACGGGATGTATGTATGTAAGTTTGGTCGGTTTCCCGGCTTCACAACAACCCACCATATTTTGTTAATAACCGTACGTAATTGAAAAGGGAAAGGGACGACGGGAGGAGGATCGGTTGGGAAGCGAAGCCACTAAAACATAAAAATGAGTGTCCTTTTACGGTTTGACGGTGTTGCCTAAATGCAACTAATCATCCTCATTACTCACCAAATCTTTAACACAATGAGACATTAGCCAAGTACTTGCATTATTAGCGAGCTGAAGAGTTTGTGAGGAAATGAGTATTGAAGGAGTGCGAGGGCCCCGGGAAAAAAATGTTAATTGTTCGCGTTTACTGTGGCATGTCATGCGTATCAGGGAAAGACTTTTGCTGGGAAAGGGAAGAAAATGGAGGAGATAGTAGGACATGTTTGGTACGATGGAGTTTCTCTTACTGGTTGAATGAGTACACAGGGTGTAGGTGTAGCAGTGGTAGCGGTCCAGCTGCCTTCCAGAAAGTCTCAACCGGTTTCCCTCTAGATTTTGCTTCTGTGCAGATGTGACCTCACTATAGTGGTGTGAGTATCTTTCTCCATACTACTGGTCTCTCTCTCTCTCTCTCGGTGGAAGAAACAGGGACCGTGGTAATGGAACGGCTTATGTTGAATTTCCGCATTTTATACAATAAACGCAATTGTTTCTCTTTCATGTACAACTTAATAATACGGGCAAATTACTCGGAATCTCACACAGGGAGTGCGAGAGTCTGCGGAGCCGACCTAACAGGGTGTACCACTATTTCCTGCTCTAAATATTAGCCAGAGTAGATAGTTGTGGCTACCATTTTCTCTAAAGAGGACGGCACTGTCCAAATAAACAATAAACAACAACGATAAAAGTAATGGAAATCTAATCCGACCGGATTTAGGGAATTGTGATTTCCTAAAGCAGACTTTTCAGCTGCCGGCCTTTTCACTTTGATTCAATAAATGTGTGTATAGCCAACTTTAGTCCGCTGGTCTGCTGCTCCTCATTCCACTGGTGGTGGTGGTAAGAGAGCTTTTGTTTCTGGGGAAAAGGAAAACGGGTTCTAATAAAGACAATAATTGTTTTACATTACTAATGTCCGTCAAATCACCGTCAAAGACTCTTTCCCATTTTTTTGCCGATAAACGAAGCCAAATTTCTCTTCACTCTCTTCATCATTTCTCTCTCGCTCTCTCTGCGAACAAGTCATTATTTCCACCGCTGCTGCTGTGAAGGCAGTGAACCATGCTACTTTTTCGGGAAAATTCTAAAGAGTCCATAAAGACCAGTAAGTGGTGCATGATGACGCTCCAGTTTTTTTTCTTTATGACCATTCCCATGTACACTAATTACATATTATACAAACATTTCATCGTCGTCATGATGAATTTCTCAAATGCCGCCTACATACCTAAAAATGTGTTTTAATGAGCAGTAGTGACACGAATGATTTTCCTGCATGTGTGAAAATACAAGTTGAGTGGCTCAATTTCTCTACTGACTTTGCCGCTGTGCGGTTTCCCATCACCTCTTCTGTTCGAGGAACGTTTTGTCGGCATAATAATATTATTAGCTCTGTTGTGTATGTATGACGTTCTCTCGCAAACCAAGAATGTGTTGCTGCCTCCTCATAAGCTGCACGACAAGTAAAGGTGCAATGCTTTCGGAGAGCTCACCACTAAACATCTGAAGACGAGAAACTTTCTCATTAAAAGAAACCCTGGTGGTAGTACTGCTCTCGCTCGGGTTCTTACAATGATATGATGATGATGATGATGATGATGGTACGAATGCACTACAATTTTGAAATTAGTAAATCAGTCGCATTACGTGTTACTAATATGTGAAGCTCACACAAAAAAAAGACCTGAGAAAGCGGCACCTCAAAAAAAGTTTCCTCATTTTTTTCTCTCTCTCTTCAAATTCTATGCTAACTTGTGACTTTAATAAAGAGTATTGAAATTTGCAACTGCAAGCTCCGTTTAAGCTTAAGATTCCATGTCATTTACTCGTCTCTTCTCTCTCTCTACAATCTTCCGCGAGTTGTCTGGTCCGCTGACTTTATGGCGGGGACTCAATGAACGTCTTAAAACGAATGAAAATGAACCATCCACAAAAATGCGGTGTCTTTTGCAAAGAGGAAACGAGCTCCGTCTTCTTTCATGTGGTCTTCCAAGAAAATATTGTATAGAGAGAGAGAGTAGCGCAGTGTTTCTTCTCACAGCACAGCTCACACAGAGAATCCTAAGCTGCTCCACCGAAAAAGGACAACTTGGTGGATGTTTTGTTTGATACAAAAGCTAAATAATACACTCTTTCTGTTCATAGAATCAGAAGAATAACGAGAATCGTCCAAAAACGATACACTATACATCTACGCTGGCTGTGTGACATACGAGAAGGTCCCACCACCGCACCGCTGCTGCTGCTCTCGTTTGATGTTCCGTGTAAGTTACTATATAACTGTAATGTTGTCGTTGATCAAACACCATGTCTGAGGCAATTCTTTTTATTGGAAAATAAGCGACGATATGTGTAATTTTATGGGAAGGCAGCATCTTTTCGATCATTTCTTCCGTCATTATTTGTCACTCAAGAAGTGCACAGGCTCTCTCTCTCTCTTTCTAGTGTGCTTGTCTCTGCTTTTCGGAATATAGCCCTCTACAGAGCTGGTATATATAAAACAGCCACATAAAAGATGTTCGTGTACAACACCAACTGTTACAATGGTAATAGTTACTCAATAAAAATGTCCTTTATTATATATTTTAAAATTTGATCATCATCCCCTGCCTCTGTATTAACACATACACTCTGCTTTTTTAAATTCTTTTTTTCTCTTTCTTTTTTCTAATGGGAGCAAAAGGGCCACACGAAGTGGTGCATGGTGCATCATTCTTTTCCTGTATTGCTCTGTACGTTTTTAACAGTTGTTCTACATTTTATCGTTTTCACATTCATTCACTCGTCTTCACTCGTGAAAATGAAAAGGTTTTTTTTGTATGGTGAGCTGTGAGCATATTATGGGGTTGTGGCTGTTTGACGTATTAGAAAAAATGCCGAGAGAGATGTGCTGGGGCCGGGAGTAGGAGGAGGTGGGTGCTTCTCTTTTTTGTATATGTACGTGTGTGCATGGCATGGTACTTGTAGCAGCAGCAGCAGCAGCAGTGTAGAGAGACATGAGGCAAAAAGAGCGAGAACAAAGCTGGTCGAGTCGAGTCTCCAGGACCCATTATTACATTTATTATGTCGTTACAGATGGTGTGTAATGCAATAAGGCGACATTATTATCCTCATCCTTCTTGTAGTGAAAGTCTCTGGGGCCCTATCTACAGTGATATCGAAAGGAAAATGACACTACATTTTTTCTCATTCACAACTCCCTCTGCGAATATGCTCGGATATGAAGTGGAAATTGCACATATTAAATATTCAGTTGCGCTTCTTTCTTTCTTTCCTCTCTCTCTGTTCCACAACTAAACTTGCTCATTCCCTATTTTCCTCTAACTTGCAACTTCCTTTCTTAATGGTACCATTCCGTCGTTACATTTTTTTTCTAGTCAATAGCAGTAGTAGTAGTAGTCGTGTTCGTTCACAGGGACAAAAAGAGACAGAAGGACATTTTTGGAAGATATCATATCGTAAGAGTGTTAGATGGAGATGCATGGTCCTCTTGAACTCTGCCGATGATAAGATCCATAATTTTGTAGACATTCCTCCTCGAGTGAGTATGTACGAGAACTGTTCGATACATGCAATATGTGGAGTCCTCCTCCTTTTTATACATTTTAACTTGGCCGGTACAACGGGGGGAAAATGTTCCCATAATTAGGACTGATAACCAAGTAGTTAGTCTGTATACTGATACTCCGTGTTCGTTTCCCCACTGTGCAGTTTCTTTTCAGCCCATTTCCCCAGCACTTGCCTAGAGTTGGAACCCTGACAAGTCGTAAATGGCTTATTAAAAACTTAAACAGCGCCAAATGAAGTTTATACTTCTTATACCCCTTTCGAGCATCACAGCACAACAAATTTTAAAATAAACCTGACAGTGTTAATAATCGGCCCTATATATTAGTGTCTTTGTAGTCACTACAGGTGAACATGGTGTACATAGGTACACAACTTAATTTTTATGAGGATTCTTTACTCTATCTACTCCTATTCTAGAAACTGTGCAAATCTCCTGTTTATATGAGACCTTGTGCGTATATACACGATAAATATGATAAATACGAGCAGCGAAAAGCCGAATGCTTTTTGGGTTTTTGCAGAGAGAGAAAGAGAGAGAGAGAGAGAGAAGTGATCTCCATAGTATGCATTATCATTATTTTCTACAGCTCTCTCGTCTAGTTCCCTTTTTATTGCGTACTTATCTCCGTCGTAGTAGATAAATGCAAGTGGTGTATGCGATGCATGAACAGGAAAACACTTTTTATCAGATTTGGCGTAATAGCATAATGGTAATGACTTTGATAACTTGTAATTTGTGCTTGACAGTCCCATAGGTAAACTTTGTGTACAAGTTTTCCTCTTTTGTTGTAATCATCCCGAGTCGTTGTTACTCGACGGCGAACCACACACAATTACTACACTAACTAATCATCCGTTGTTATCACAATTACTTCACTACTACCCAGACTAGAGGAGCATTTTATGCACTCCTTTTTTCCTCGATGCCTTTTACTTAATTTGCATTCACTCGCCTCGGTACTCTTTTCTCTTCCACGAATTCCTTCCACTTCCACACTAGTTTACGACCCATGCATATATTGGAGTCACATTATTGGTATCGGTATTTTAGATGATTGGACATAAACACCAACAATCATGTAATGTTATATCCCTTATTGTGTGGAAGCGTCTCTCTCTCTCTCTTCATAAGAGATGCAGACAGGGACTTACTAACTTTTAAACATTGCTCCAAGATAGTATCTTATTATTATGATGATGATCGCTATGAACCTTTACTAGAAAGTGGTTGGTTGCCCTTTAAACACATCATAATGCTCGCATTTCTCCCCTGATACGTAAATAAGTACGCATCTATGCATTATTACTATATTCATTATACTCAAGATAGAGGAGAGATGATGATATGACACCACAATAATAACCAGCATCACCATTATCACACCACCGCCGCTAGAGATGATACGATATTACGGAGAAATAAACGTGTTATATACGCGGCTACATATGTCGACGAGTGTGGAGCGCAAGGAAGCTAAAGCTAGCTGTGTGGCGTCATATATGATAATGTGGTGTGTATAATATATAAAGTAAAAGTTGTATATCTCTATACTTGTATATCCACATAGAAATTTATGACTGTACCCTGGGGACACTCATTTATTAATAGGTCGGTCTCCAATTTTATCTCCACTTGCCATTATCATCATCATCAGCATCATCGGCATCATAATCATCCCAGCAGTCTTTGTCGTCGTCGTCGTCGTCAACGTTGTTGTCGACATTGAGTACAATCTTACAACACGCCACCACGACCGTGAGGGAATAATATCAAATGGGGAAAACCAAAACGAGGAAAATAAGGAACAAGGAACAACCTAGTCATCATCATCATCATCATCATCATAAGCAACATCACACACATGTTCACATTATGCAAGTTATTATCTGGTTCAGATGGCATCATTTTCTGGGCACTAGCACCACCAAGCACCCAGCGAGAGAGGAGAACTCCTGCTAAAAACGCACACTAAAAACTTTCACAATTTACCCCGCTTCCACAAAAACAACACAGCAACCAAACACACCACCACCAGCAACAGCAGCAGCAGCAATGTTACACCATCGGAGAGTATTTTGTAGAGAGAATAAACTCATCGTCGTTTACGTTGAGGTTGGTGGTGGTGGTGGTGGTGGTGGGAGTGTGTAAGAACTTTAAATGTTATTGTGGTCTTTTCTTTCTCTTCCTTCCTCCATTATAGTTGAAAGACACCATCATGATCATCATCATCATCACCATCCTACAGATAGAAGAAGGGATAATAGTGGAGGAAAAAGAGCACCTCGTCTTTTCTCTCGCGAAAACGCAAGTTGTTATAACACCCATATTATTATAATAAAATATATGAAAGTAAGATTAGTGTCACCTCCTCTTTTCTCTTCTCTCTTTACTCTTCTAAAATAATAATGGCAACTTTTCCTCTTAAAGAGTAGGAGACACTTTTAAGTGGACCCTCTCCTTTCACTACCCGCGCATATAACTCTTTGTAAAAACTTTCCCAGAGAGATAGAGAGAAAATAACGGAGCATTTAAAAGGTATGACTGCCTGTCCATTTCTTTCCTGGCGGCTGCTGTAGAGAGTGGTAATGTTAGCCGTAGTATTAGTACCCTTTTCCAGCTCCCCAAACTGCTTGACTGTATCGTCTCTGAAGTAAGTTTTAATATTTATAACCTACTAAACCATACTCGAAGAGAGAGAGAGAGAGAGGAGAGAGAGAGAGAGAGAAAGAAGGCCTCTCTTTTAATACGCAAAACGGAAGCCTCAACACTCTCCCGTTGTCACCGAAGAGAATACAAGAGAATGGCTCCTATTTTTGTCGAGTTTCGTTACGTTGGCCGTCGTCGTGATCATGATAATCACCATAACAAAACAATGGTGAAACAATAATAGTTCTCTTGGTGTTTTATAATGATGCAGCCCTATCATCATCATTATTACCATTACAACTTTACACGATACATTATTATAAGCAAGAAAGGAGCATACGAGCTTATATACGCTTATACGGACTAGTAAAAACGAAGATCTCTAAAGAGAGAGAGAGAGAGAAGCAGCCTAGTAGTAGTAGCATAAGGGAGGAGGCATAACGGGCAATAATAATAAGCATGTGTAACCGTATTTTGGGGAGCAGCAGTCCCTATATACTAGATCATCACAGGAATCTCTGCACTGAAAATGGAGAAACCTGAACAGTTTAGATTTTTCATTCTCTCTTCTTTCCAACGAACAAGCAAGCAGCATCCTCCTTTTGGGTTTTAATAATAATGGTTATTCATAATATGATGGCGCAGCAGCGGCAACCAATGATGCACCATCAAAGCACATGGGAGAGAGAAAGATCCATTCTCTTTTCTACGCGGTCGCTTTCCTAAAGCCAGATATGGAGGAAGATATGTATACATAACAAGCAGTTCATTAATTTATTACCATTACATACTATTATTATTGTGCTAGTTATTTAGCATTGTTTGTTGCCGTCGCGCCCTTTGCGTGTAGCTTGTTTTGTCTGCTGGGGTATGGACGACGGAAGTAATAGGAGAGTCTTCTACAAGAACAGCATCACCACCAGCAAGGCAGAGAGAGAAAGAGAGAAGTAGAAGCACTAATGATGTGATTTACTCTTAAACGGTAAACACGATGATGATTCAAATTAACATTCTTCGCTTCCTCTGCTATTTATTGTTGTGGAGCTTGCTAATTAGCTGGGACGGTTACTGGATGGAATATGTAATTGCTTTTCCCTCCCTTTTTTCATCACAACAGCAGAGAAGAAACCACGACGGTGTGTATATTATCGGAGTAAATGTGGTAATAGTGTAATTTGACCACTTTTCGCATAAACGGGGAATCCGCGGAAGTCCCTACGTGTATATTGTATGTTTTCGGGGGAAGGCAGCAGCGCCAGTGGATGGCGCCCACACACACACACACAGGAAAAATGAGGACGAAGGGAAATAAAAGTGCGGTGGTTGAGAGGATTTTAGGGAGCTTTGTGCTCGTCCCTTGTTCGCATTTATGCGCCCAAATTAAGGGCCTGTTGGATAAATTTTAATGAGCAGAGCAGAGTAGTAGTAGTAGTAGTGTGTAGTAGGAAGAACGCATCGGCTCACAATGGGCATTTTCAAAGACATGTCAACGAAAAATGACGCATACTTTTATATATGTACCTATAGGCTAGAGATGATGAGTGAGTGTTATCACACTCGAAGGAAAAAATATACATTATATAAAAAGATGATATTACTACTAGCACCCGACCCGATTCCAGGGAGAAGTTGTGTGTTTGCGAGTTGACATTATTATGTCGCTTCTCTCAATGTGTTCCTCTAAATTGTGTGGGTATATAGTGGAGAGGGGAGGCTTGTCATGCATGTCAATTCATTGTGGCAGCATCATTTTCTGTCCAAGTGAAACATGTTTCCACAACCCGTGTGTGCTCTTTGTCTAAGGTAATTTCCACCATTCCAAGAACGACCACTGAAGTTTTACCTTTTGATGATCGGTCACGTGGTTACTGCTGCAGATTTCGGGGAGGACTATTATGTGGAGGTAAAATAAAGTTATGACAGGAATGGAACTGTGTAGGAATGTGAAGTGTGCAATTTAGGAGGAGAAAAGTGATGATGATGATGAGGATACATGAAAAGAGAAGAGGAACGTTAATGATGATATTTATAATGAATGATACACCTTCCCATTGCATTACTATTAGGGGGACTAGTGCGTATTATTAAAATGAGGAATAGAGACACATACAGAGTATATACTACTGCACGCTCGTTAATAATTACTGAAGAGGCTCCTTTCGAGAAATTAACAACTTTCCTAATTTTCCCGGAAAAAGTTTTTTCGGAGATACAAACCTTCCTGTATTATACATGCTCCATAATTCCCAGCAGAGAATTTGGTTATTTAACTGGAAATTGTTCGTGTATTGTAAACTATCCAATGTTATCCTCGTATAACCAATATGCCCCGCATCGTCGTTCTTGGGGGATTTCCAACACCACAGGCCTAAGTCTAAGTATGTCAGGGTACTTCTATTTCCGCGACACAGGTATGTACCATTCATTATAATTAAATACAATGGGAAACGCCAACGACGAACGGAACAATGGCTAGCTGGAGAGAGAGAGAGAGAGAGAGAGAGAGAGAGAGAGAGAGGAATACAAGTCGTACCATAATAACTTTCTCCTTTTATGCATATAGAGAGTTGTTAGGTTGCATCATGATATCTCTCTAACTTAAGCTTGCTAATTAGCCGAAAATTAGCCACGCTTCACCGTCTTTGCCTAATAATACTAACAGTGAGTGAGTGAGTGGGAACAGAGATGTGATATTATTTAACATTTCAACATGTCATGAACACAAAACAAGATGGGCTACATACACCAGGATAAGTAGTAAGTATGTAGGAACACTTTTAAGCGACAAGGTCTCTCAAAACATTTCCATCTCGGGAAAAGTTGAACAGCTTTATTAAAATGGCTAATAAAGAGTATCTATATATATATTAGAGAATGTGATGTAGTTTGATATATATATGTATATGCATTAGCGCCGTAGAAAAGTGTAACAAGCCGTTAAAAAGCAAGTTTCCTCAAGACAAAATTAACCTGCCAAAATTATTTAACATTCCATTTCCAAAGGGCTCCGCATGAATGAGTAGACCAGTAAAAAGTTAGGTTTTGATCCAACGTAAATTTTAAAATGGTATGAACTTTGATGAGAGAATCACTTCCGCTACTGTACTTACATTGAAATTTAAGAAACGCTTCCCCGTACACAGGCATCATGTGTTACGCTGCAAACATTTAGGCACAATTTTTTTTTATTATTATATTCATAAAATGAAGGTCGTCAGATGGTGAAAACGTTAGGTAGTTCCTCTTAGAAAATAAAAGTAGTGTACTTCTTACCCTCTTTAGGCGTGTGGGAGGTTTATAGTGATGGTGGACGCTCAAATGAATTTACGCAATCGTCAATGGGTCAGGTTAATTATCGCTTGGTAATTATAGCAGCGCTGGCTGTTAATTATAAACCCAGGTTATAACGAGTTGCAAGCACGCAATCAAGTGTACCGCATTTGCAGGAGCAGCAAGAGCCAATGTAAAACAAAAATGGTGGTATTGGGGGAGGAAAGCGGAACAGCGAGAAAAGTGACAGGGATTGTCGTGACAGGAGCATCTTTACTTCCCCAGATTGTTTGGGTAAGAGTGATGATGATGGCATATTGGTGGTAATCATCGTCATCCAGGTGTGGAGAAAGCGGGCAAAAAGCGTGAAAATTTAACGATGAACTTTTCACCATTAGTTGGAACCTCCTGCTGTTGCTACGTCGTCTTCCGAATAATAATGCCCTTTGTGCTATGCAGATATATGCCGGAGAAGTGAAAGCGTGAATAATGAATAATGAACCCAAAAGTATAAACATATCTGAGGTTATGATTTTGGGAACGTTGAACGTTTACAACGTACCCAATACAGTTGTATCAGTTTTCCTAACAAGTTATTGTAGACTGTATTAGTTTGACGCGTCCCCAATTAATTGTACCCATCCAGTCTTCAATTCTAATTTTAAGTTTTGTGCTCCTTGCCACCCAATTTCCAGTTATTTCCAGTCATTTAATTTGCATTATGAATACATTTTTGTTTTTATTTTTTTAAATGGCTCAAGGTTGGACATCCGACCTGTAAAATTGACTGCAGGTTTTTATGGTTCAAATATCTCGGGTTTTCCAGATATGTTATGTGGATATAAAAAAAACGTGTTGTTGTAAGTTGTTGGAATTTTAAAGTAATTGCGTTTTAATGTTTCCTTGTTTTTACGTACGCACAGCTACAGTATTAAATATAAATCTGACAAAACTAGGTTTTGCTTACACACAATAATAAATGTCTTAACTATATTTCATCATATTAATATTCGTTTTGGTAAACATGACGTTCCTTGTTCGTTCAATATATGTATGTATGTATTTTATATTATGTAATATAATTTTATGTTTAAATGGCGCATGCTGTAAAACTCTTCATTTTCGGCATCCGGTTTTTTGGAACGTAGACACACACACACATACACACGATTTCATACTAGATTAAAGCAGACACATTGAGAGAAATAAAGACGACCAAAACTTTATGCTACAGTGGGTATGTGCACGTCGTACCTACTTTGCTTTGTTTTTTTATACATTTTTATTTAATGTGTATATTACCGTCGTACCAATTTTTTTTATTACTCATTGATAAGTTGTCTCAACATTATTTTTTATTACTCCTTAATTGTGGATTTTTTTTAGGATTATGTATCTTTTTATCTGGACAAAGCATGCATGCATCCGGTTCCAATTGCGGCGAACGGGAAAGTACACCTACGGAAAAGACGATTTCGCTAAAAATGACACATTTCATATTGGAGATGGCATAAATGAGTTTATGGTCGTTGTCTTGCTGGGTTTTTTTTTCAAGGATTGTGTTTGGCGGTTTCACCGGAATCGGGTATTTAAAAAATTAGTGTGTATGATTGATTCTTCCATTTATTGCATTGCTGATTTGGTTTGGAGGCCGCCGATAGTAGCAGCAAGGGATCATTTCCGTACGGAAACACATTAGGAGTTGTGACTTAAATGTGAGAAGTACGAGGAGGAGAAGGAATTGGAACCCGGGGGTCCGCCATTAGGATTGTGATAAGAGAGTAAAGAACCGGATGCTGCTGCGGCCGCCAAAGCCCCTCCACTGGACACACTACCTCCTGCCAAGTACGCCGTCATGTGGGGGTACAAAAGGTGATGGGTTGCTGCGGAATATGGTGAATTTGAACCAAAGGAGCCCAGGCCTGCGGTACTTTGAAAAGACAAATTAATTCAAAGATGGAATATGAGAAACATGCCGATGGTTTTAGCGTCAAGTGACGAGGTACAGAGCCCCAACAAATTATCAAAGCGTACAGAACTTGCAATCCGGACAACCATGATAACCACAATTAAATTTTTTATTCTCACTTTTACTACGAACATAAGGGAAAGCACTTTCCTAGATAGGCAGTCATTTGTTTGCCACTATTTGTTTTGTCACTAGAAATCCCATTAAAGGAAATAATCATCTGCTAACAATTTTCTGAGTCCTTGGGCTTAACTGGCATTTACGAAAGACCCCTCTCGATCTATATAAAATCTCTGTTTTCTCCCAGGGAAATTCTCTTTTTACTGCTTTTGGACAAAAGTGAAGGGGAGAGAGAAATGACTAGCTTTCATCAAAACTTATTTCTTGACATGGGCGTCATTCGTCATTATATCATTGGGATGTAAAGTAAAATAGAGAAGGAACAAGTAGAGAGGAAAAGATTTCGAGGGTAGAAACTAACGAAAAGGTGGAGAAAAAGGGGGAACATCACTGCGACTACGCGACTCTCCGTCAAACTAGACAGGTCGATGGGAAAAAGCTCTGAAATGCTCGACGTTGTAACATCCCCAAATGTAAAGAGAGAGAGAGATACACACATAGCTGAACTTGTTGCAGGGAGTCGGGGAGTGCGAGAGGAAAAGGATATTTTTTATTTTGTTACATTCTTACCGGATTTTGTATCACTGTTGGAACTTTTGGACGATTTCTTCTTCCCTTTCCCGTCAGATCCTTTGTCAAGTGAGAGAGGATCATCTCCCGTGACAGATTCTGATTCCGAACGAAAATTCTCATCTTCCAACAGAACATCACAAGAGTTTTCATCGTCACCGTAAATTGTCTCACAGGGTGACGTGAGAAGGTCAGAATTTGGGGGAGTCGTCGTTGTTGAGTCTGGATCTGCATCTAAGAAATCACGCTTCGTTTTTTAAATGCTCTTCTTATAATATTTGATTGTCCCTATTTGTTTTCCTTTTACGAATAAAAGCTGCCAATTTTACATTTACTCTTAACTCTATAATGCCTACTGTTTTTAGAATGTCGCATTTTCAAAAAAAACTATTAAAAATACTTCGATCGCTTGCAAATCTTGTAAAATACGTTGTTAGAGGTGAGTACGGTTACTTCCATTGCATGGAAGTATTTCCAACTTTTTTTCAATTTTGGGAATTATGCGTATTTTACATATACGCAGTGCGATTTGATGAAACGAAAAGGTCTAAACCACGATATTTTTGAAATGCCCGGGCGGAAAAATTATTGCTTTGTTTATCAACAAGAGAAAATGTTTGTTTGTACAGCATTCATACAATGTGTCAATATGTGTAACCGTTAAAATCTTCCTTAAAATTTCGGGGAGGGTTGTACTTGTACAACGAGTTTAATTTAACTGTGCAGGACATAAAATGTGCACACGTGGAGTAATAAAACTGACTCTAGACGTTTTGTAAGCCACACTCAATTATTAACACATTTACCGGGGGATGTGTCTCATACTTTTCAGCTCCCACAAGAAATGGAGAAAAACGAGGAATACAAAAGTTATATACCCCTTTTATTTTTTCATAATATGCCGTACGTCTTACCGTGAATTTCCTTATAAGCGAATCTAAAGTTGGAGGAAGGCGCATGATGATGATGATGATGTTGCTGTTGGGAGGCTGCAACAGCTTGTGCAGCAAGAAGTTTAGGACTAGTAAGGAGATTTTTATGGTGTGGTGAGTGAAGTAACGTGGAATTTTTTCCGGTGAATTTGTTCGGATCGAGAATATTTTCCACGGAAAAGGAAAGTTTTCTACCGGTTCCCCCACATCCACCACCACCGTTGATGGTGGGAGGCTCTGCGCCAAGTCTGGTGGTGGCTAGAGGAGAGGTAGCTCCAATAATCCCAATGCCCACCAGACTACCACTCAATAGTCCATTGTTGTTGTTGTTATTTTTAGTACTACTATGATTACTACTCCCGTTACTATTTACACTACTAATACTGCTGTTACTACTCGAACTACTACTGCTACTACTACTGTTGCCGTTAGCATTGTTGTTACTAACACCGCCACTTCCTTCCAAAAGCAGGCCACCACCGCCACCACAGTTTATACTGGGCGAGCCCCCCACGTGTTTTGTTAGCAGGTTTCTCGATGTACTTTCATTGTTGTTGTTGTTGTTATTGTTATTATTACTGGTGCTGTAAGTAGGCATACTAGGTCCGTTGGGTGTTGACGCGTCTTGCCCCAAATGTTGTGAATGGAGGTAATGGTTTGTACTACTACTGTTATTGTTGTTACTCAAATCCACTGGTTTACTAATTTCGGAAGACGGGGAATACTCCATCAACTCATCAGAAAGGACCACCGTCACCATGTTATTGTGGCAAGCAAATGTTTTGTCACTGTCACCGGAAACACTGTTACTACCTGTATTTCCTATGCTCCCACCAACCACTTTACTTCTACTGTTGCCACTACTGCTGCTGCTCCCACTGTTTTTACCCAGGGGGAAATGTTGACGGCTACTTTTTTCCGAGTCTGTCAACGAGTGACCAGTTCTGGCTGACCCATCGTCCATTTTTTTGATCAACCAAAATAGAATAATTTTGCTTTCTTTTCTTTATTCAGTAACTCACTCCAAACGGGGTCGCGGATCACTGCACACTGTACTTTTACGCGGACACATTTCCCCACAAATCGTTCCTTTTTTAAAAATAAATCGATGACACAGGATTGTTACATTTTTTGTCCCTTCCTGAAAATGCGAACATGTAATACTGGGAACTCAGGTCACTTTACTACCAGGTGTACAGGGCGGATTTTGGGTACACAGACGGACCCTCACTAAGATGACATGTTTTGACAGAATGACAACCAAGTGCTCGTGTACACTTTGTTTTTATACCACAACCAATTGCGTTCCCATGTTCCTTCTCCTCTCGCTCTCACTACCTGTGTGTTCCCCGCAGAAAAATACTGTTCCGGAGGCCGCCAGCTTCGAACAGCTCTAGCAGCGGAGTTAACAATGACTACTGACACCACCACTGGTTTCGTTACATGCGATTTGTTGGGAGTAAAAAGGAGGATAGCGCGTCTAAAAGCATAAACCCATTTTACAAGATCTTCCTTGTTGTCAGCTAAGCGTGTGTTTCGTCCTGGTGACTTTACCCTGTGCTTAGCCTTATATTGTGTATCTCCTTCTTTGAGTCTTCTTGAGTGATCGCCATCACACAACCACCCTCACTTACTACTACTATTACTACTACTACGTCTTCTTCCGCTAAAACACATCACACAAAAGCCGTTGTTTCTCAGAATGCTTTCGGTTAGCTACTACGACTGAGGTTTGGGTTGCTGTTTTTCTATTTTTGTGGCTCTTGACTTGTTCCACAAATGCAGGCACTGCTGCATTCTCCTCTCGATATATACCAACAACAATATCTCGCTCACTTCGTATTAAGATGTTAACGCCGCCGAGAAACGATCGTGATCACGAGAACGGTTTTTTCTTCCTATATCGCTCTCTCTCTCTCTCTCTTCCTGTAATTTTGCTGACAGACTATTTTACTGGATACATATGATGAGGATGATGAGGCTGTACATAGTGGAGTAATGGCATGTCACAGGAAAGGAGAATAATAAAGTGGTGCTTCTATTCTCTGTACTCTCCCAACACCATTACTTACTACCACCCATATTCTCTCTGGCTGGAGTGTGATGTGGTAGATGATGATGGCATACAGGATGGTAGAAACTTTCATTATTTTTGTTTAGTAATACCGTTTTGACTGCTGCTGCTCCCGAGTTTGTTTAAACGTACAGAGAGAGAGGAGAGAAAAGAGAGAGGGAGAGAGAGACGTAAAAAGTAAATTGGAGGATGATGATGGTATTGCTGCGCCAACAACAAGATTATGCTCACAAAGTTGGCGTGTAATAGCTGCAGCAACACACACACTTACTGATCCTGAAAGCGAACAAGAGTAAGAGAGTGAAACCGTAATGTTTCCACTTTCTTTCATGATGATGACTTGCTCGACTCTACTTTTTTGTTCCCATTGATGATCGTGCCGGATAGGAGGAGATTGTTGATCCGCTCTCCGCCAACCCAACACAGCCTTGACAAGCTCGACCAGCCTGCCATGCGTTCCATCCCTTCATCTCGTAATGTTGGCTCGGGGCCGACCCTAAGCTGTTCTCCGCTGCTCTAATGTACTCACATCAAAGAAAGAGGTAGAACATAAGTACACACATACAGTTTCACAAGTAGTAGTACAGAGAGAGAGAGAGAGTGTGTGTGTGTGTATGAATGTGTGTGTGTGTGTGTACGCCACAAGAAAAAAGGACAATAATATACTTATCCGTAAGTTGTGATGCTGCTGTTCTTTCGCTCCCTCGTTATATTTTTTAGATAAACGCGAAGAAATGGATGGTGACGACGATGAATGGATTGTATAATAACAACAAGAAGAACAAAAAAAACGGGAGAAAAAGGAGAGAGTTGCTTCTTGCCATTTTGCTGTTATTATTGTGGTAGTGGTGGTAATCGAGGCAGTATGTAAGTAATCGGGATATATTGTTGTTTCTTCTTTTCTTATGGTGACGCGATGTACCCAACAACGCGGTGGTGGTGCACCAGTCTCCGTTAAAAAGGTGTACTCGCACTTTTTTCTGCCGGATTCTCCGCTACATAAAGCGAGCGAGCCAGCGTAAGCATTTGGAGAGGGGGGGGGGAGGAAAAGCGAAATATAAATTGAGGAAAGCTGGCAAGAGGAAAGATCATTGTGTACCCAGGAACTCCTAAATTTCCTCTTTTTAACAGTCTCTCCATTCACGTGTCTTCATATTCCCCCATGATGATAATCATCATCAGTATCATCACACGGCGGTGATGGTGATGTGTTGAGTAGAAGCTATCCAATTACGAATATCCATCCACTCACTTAATGGGACTCCTCGGGCTTCCCTCTCCATTTCATCAGCAGCAGCCAACCAATTCCTCTCACCTGAATAACAATATAATGAGCCGTGTAATAACTACAGAACATGTTTGGGCAGATGGCTGCACACACACACACACAAATATGGATGTACAAGGAGAGTGGTGGTAGTAGTAGTGGCATGCAGGTAGTTTTTTTAGTACCGTTTTCGACTCTGTTTGTGTACCTTGTGCTCTTCAAACAATAACCATTTAGTTTAGTGACCTACTCGCTTTTTCTACATTTCTTCTCCAGGTAACTTTTCACTCCCTAACGGTTTACCTGCGAGCCAACCAACAAGATCATTTTCAGTGTGTTCATGTCGACGCTACACTACACACATTACCTTTTTTAGTGTACACACACCTAAAAATAAGGGAACAGCCTCCCACCACCTCCACCTAATGTACATACTTGCCCAAGCGCATTATTGGCGTAAAACAACCTTATGAACCGGAAATAACCCCCAAAATTATATTAACAGCCTACCCATTTCCTTCTCGTGACGGTGCAATCGTGCATGCCAGCTACCAATCAAATTTTTGAATAATGTTGAGGGTGTGCGGCTGATAAATATATATGTCTGTCGTGTACTAAATATATTTTTGTTGACATTGCAATTTTATAAAATTGCCCAACTTAGGTACGTGCCCCCTGTAAACCAAAGCATACATGCATCTGTATTAAGAGACACATTTCCCCGTTTTTATCATATTTCTACTTTACCTACATTTGATAACCTTCATTACAATCCAGTTTTAAGTATAATGTTCCCTCTCGTTAAGTCTCTCCATTTCCCACCGACTGACCCTCCTTTTCCGTTATTACCTTAATCCACCATTACGCTATATACACTCCTGGACTGGCTGGCAAGTGTGGAAAGAAACACCTACATATTACCACTTTTTAGTTACCTTGTCTCTTCTTCTTCATCATAAACTAATAAAAAGTCTCCTGAAATATGCATGCTCCCCGTAAGTTTGAATTACTTTTTGAGTGAACACTGTAAAACACTCAATGCTCCATGAGCCCTGCAGTAAGCCAAGGGAGGACTCGCTGATGAAGTTGACTTATTAATGAACGGCATATTGTGACAGATGTGACATGCTCTAGTCCGGGTGTTTCGCCATACATAAGTCCGGCAACAATCATATTATATGAACAGTTAACGCCGCGGTAGTAACAGTAATTCCAGGGTACAACAGCTACTTGGGCATAGTACCGCGCTGCTTTGTCTATCTGCTTCCTCCTTTTTGCAGGATCCAATTTGGTGATAATTTGACGGTGAGAATGCCGTGTGCGGCGGAACTATTCCAATCATGGTTACTTAATAGGTTCTATAAATGCTGATGCTGGTTAATACTTAATACATAATGCATATCTAGTATTTACGAAGCTACAGCGAGGCTGTGCGAAGGTAAGCAGAAAAGGAGTGTTTGTACTCGGAGCATAATGTACATACCGGGGAACGGTTATTCCTGTACCATTCATTGGCGAAGTTATTTCCGTCGGTGTTTTGCTACTGGAGTACCTTACTTCAATGCTCTCGGATTTCCTCTCTAGAGCCACTCACTCACAGAGTCTCGCTCTCTCTCTCTCTCTCGCTCTTCTTTGTTACTCTCTCAAGCCCTCATTAATTACTTGGACGACTTCTCTTTTTATGGTGTTGATTTCTCCTCACCACCCAACCAGAAGAGCTGAAACGAGCCCCGTAATTAATTCATTTTATTCGCTTAAAACTACTTTCCCATTTAGTGCACTTATTTTGTTTGCACTCTCTTCACTCAACTTGCTCCTACCTTTTACTTGTGTCGGGAAAACTTTTTTCTCCTTTCCTATTATCCTTATCCTTATCTTTATTGGACATACTACCCAAACCGGCCTCGAACTGTGTGCGGTGTTTGGGGAGACGTGAGAAATTTATACAGAGGAGGACCACGCATGCATAATATATTATGATGTGCATGTAATGTTCAGGTTGATTTCACAAAAGTGTTTTTGTGTGTGTACTCATCACAAACCCATTAATATTCCTTTAGAAGTTGTAGCTCTAATTTTGGCGGAGCTCTCTCTTCTCTATCTCTCTCTCTCTCTGTCTCTCTATACATAATCCATTTAGGTTCCCGTTCTAAACTTGCTTTCAAAATGATTTTGTCGACTTGTTTAATATTTCAAAGCAATGATGCGTACGATGATTGTTGGGTATGGGAAGAGAGCTCTCTTTCTCTCTCTCACACACACATCCAACAACCGAAGAGAAGACATCGAAATCGGATTTTGATGAAGATGATGGGATGGTATATGGACAAGTACGGCCCCAATAAAGAATGAATGGAGAATATATACAGTGTAGGCGCGACGGCTGTAACCCCGTTTTCCTATATAAATGTATCTGAGGAATGAAAAAGAAACGGATTTCATAACATTGACGACGACGACGAACACCAAGAGTTTTCGCAAGAATGGACTCAGGGGACAGGGAATGGAGTGAGTAGCAGCATCAAGACAACTAGCAGATAAAATCCGTGCACCGTGCCCTTTTACTTACTGTAGACTCCGTTTATTTTCGCTCCTTTAAATTCTTTACCCAACCACAAAACCAGCTCAATTTAAAACGTCGCGGATGTTTCTTTAAAAGAAAGGACGATCCGGATGGCACTGGCCTTACATAACGGTAAAAGTGTAGGTATGAATGATTGAACGGCTGGGTACATATAATACGTGACATCAACTGTATTGGCAGGCAGGCAGGCATGCATGGTGTATATCTTAAGGCGCTTTCTTCTCCTTCCCGTTGGATCCACCAGACATTAAACCATAGTTTAGATTAAAAGGATTTCAATTAGAGTCGTTCTGTCAGGCCTGCTGTTGCCTCCTTGACAAGCCGAAGTAGAAGAGAAAGATTGTCGTGAGGAAGGATGGTAGGGATGGTGACGATAATTAAAGTGGCACATTAGGAAATGGGTAATCCGTTGTGTGCCGATTATGCAAAAATGGCTAGAATTCTTCTGCTGCGTGGCTTATAAAGAGTGACGAGGACGACGATGATGGTGAAAATGACAATCATGTGAAAACCGAGTGGAAATGCGAGAGAGAGAGAGAGAGAGAAGGAGAGAAAGGAATTTAGCATTGAAGATAAAATTGCTGGAAAGAATTTATATATAACAAGCCGAGATTTAGGGAAGAGGCTCGGGTGTTAGCGATTGTAATGGAAATATACCACGATAAATAGCCTACTCGTCAGTTTCAAACGCTCGAAAAGAGTTGGATAAATGAACAAAAAGCGTGTGGTGTGATGTCGTACAAAACGGGAAAGGTTGATGATGCAGAGAAAGCATAGATTTGAGCGCACCCACCACTCCCGAAATGAATTAATGGGAGATGAATGTATTTGGGTAAGTACGTGTACCGTTCTCTCGGCTATACAACAGCTGCTATATGTATATCTTCATTTTGTATGAATGAAAGTGAGATCGAAATCCAATTAATGTGTAAAGATTGAGATGCAAATACGCGAGTTTAAGGTCTATTGACCTCTAATTCGCGTGAAATTTAACGGAGGCATTTTCTCATTCAGTTGGAAATGGCGATTTTTCTCTTGTGCCAGCAACTGGAACAAAAAAGTGTTTTGAAGTGGATGATGCTCCAAGTATTTACGTATCCTATACATATCTTTGTATAAGCACACTTATATAACATTTATCTCTACGGATGTGAAAGAAAATATAATATTACTACTACAACAGCGCAAAGTAAGTGAAGAGAAAGAGAGGAGAGAGAGAGGGAAAAAATGCTGCACCAGAGAAAAAGTGAGAGTGAGTGAAAGAGAGTAAGAGAAGAGGCGCTCAACCGTGGAATAAAGTCATTTTGGGATAAATAGGATCGGAATTGGACAAGGGAGTAGTAGCAACAGCAATAATATAGCGCTATGCAATGCTCTACCACCATTACAACTCCAGTAGGTACTCCACTCTATCCAGAGAGAGAGAGAGAATATCAACGATATAGACCCCTTCACGATACATTTTTATATATCCACTTTTTAAAAGAAACTTCACCAGCAGCAGCGGCGGCAGCAGCAGCAGGAAAAGCATTTTCACTTGAACTCAACTTGTTTTTTTGAGGATGGATGGCTGGAAGAATAAAATAGAATGGTTGTAGGTCTGACTACTGAGGCTGTTTTCGGTGTGGAGCCTGCAATGAAATGAGTGTGCGAGTGACTGACTGAACGGAGCGAACAAACGAACGGCGGCGTCAGAGGCAGCCACACGATGGATAATAGAGAGTGAGAGACACTGTTATGCTAGCTTGCCATCGTGGAATAATACCGGGATTATATAACTCCTTTTCTCATCGTCGTCGTCATCATGATCGTCCTTCCCAACCGCTTATATAATGGACACACTTATTTCCGTATAAATACTCTCCTGGCAGGTATTGACGATCATTGGCTTTTCTCTCGCCCCCATTTTCTCCTGTCTTATCCGGGTTCCTGACACTTTCATTTTTTTAACTTTCTCTACGACTCCAAATACGGGGGGGGCGAGAGAAATTTTGTTTTTTGGAGAGTTTAATAAGAGTTTTAAACAAGGAAAGGGGAAGAAGTGCTGGTAGTCTGGGTAGTGTGTAGAGTATATCTATTTATCTTTGATCCACGCAAGCTCATTATGTGTGACGAAAAATAAGCAGAGGATTCCCCCATGCTCCCTTTTGATATCATTAAGACTTTCGGATAGAGAGGAACCATTCAACTTGATTTATCTCAGTTCTGTTCTGCTGCTGAACTTGGTCGTCATGCTGATTGCTTGTCTGTCCTAATATCAATTGCTTGTTAAATCATTCCGTGTTCTTTCGCTTCTCTCTGCTCATTTTCCCACAGGACCGTACTTCTTGGTGTGTTTATAATATTAATATAATAAACCAGTTGGTATCGAAGGAAAAATAACCCGCTCATGTGGGGAAACTCAAAAATATTTAAAGAAGATTTCGAGACATCTAGATGTGAGTTAGTCTCGATGATTTCCGTTGTAGAAAGCGAAAGCGCTAGAATTCCGCGATAAAAAGCGACCCTTCGTTGATTTTGATATACTAGAGGGTTACGGTCATATAAAGTTGCATTTAACTTGGCGTGTCAAATCAATCGTTTTTCCATGAAATCACGCATATCAAGACAACTGTACACCAAAAATTGGGTTGAAGATTAAAATAAAACTTAAATCTATGGAATGTCGATGCAACCGATTCCTGCAGTAATTTTTCTCAGAGTCTGGCTTGGAAAGAGAACCCTGGATGACCGGCAACCACAAGATACAAAAGCTCGAACAAACAGCGCTATAAAAAAGTTAGATGCCTATGCACTTTTAGAGGTTTGGGACCGTGTATTTAGAACATCACAGAATTTCCCATGTTAAAAAGTGGCGATGAATGGTCTGAAAAGAGAGCGCTGTTTTAAATGAACAGCCCCTCTCTAATAGTAGCAAAATCGAAGTGATTACATATTCGAAGAGGAAGAGGATAATGAGATGAACTTGACAGTTGACATGAAGATGTTGATTTTTAAAGATGACTTTCATTCGCCTGTAAAAATTAGATGTCGTATGTAACTTTCAAGATGTGCCGTCCTATACGCGTCCTACGTATGCCCCAGCCCCAACCTCATACGATAATGATATGACATATACGATATCTCCTTTAAAAATCGTTATAATATAATACATGTTCGACGCACGAAACATTTCTTCCTTTTCCTTCCTCCTCACAGCCAAGTACAAAGTAAACTGTAAAGAGAGCGAAAAAAAGTGATTGGCTGTACTTGAACTACAAGCATTTGTTTCTAATTAAAACGTCAACTTTGTTTTTTGTTCGTGTACAGCCACGTCTCAAAAAGAAAGTGTCTGTCTTTGCATTTATTTAAATGATGATGTTGATCGTTAAAGAGATGAAGTGACTCCTTTCATCGTTCACTATTTACTTTACAGCTGGAAGAGGTAAAACAATACACATATAATAATGATGACGTACGACGTACCTAACACTGATATGCCCCCACATTTCGGTATCACTACAACGACGCTGGTTGTAGTGCAGTGGTATAAATAAATGTCGGTATAAACACAAGTTAATAATACTAGCACCTATAGCCCGCTATATACTCCTCTAGGAAGACATTCCGTATACTAAATTGTAAAGCAAGCCTTACATCAACATTTTCCCGGTCGTTTCTTCTTTATCTGCACAACATACAAAGTTTCTTTCCTTCTGTCGTCGTCTTGTCATTCCCAGCTCAATTACTTAGTGAGCCAAAATTAATTACCTAGCTGAAGACGTGCCGCAACTACCACCATTACTTCTGTCGATGAATTTCTATTTGGGTGGTTCATTCCCTCGTGCATTATTGCTTCCTTCCTTCCTTCCTTTCGACTACTGTCTTCATTTCCCCGTGTTCTACCTCCTTTTTTTATTATGCTGTGCTGTTCCCTTTCCTTCCCACTGCACTCTCTCTCTCTGTCTCTCTCTTTGCCAAATTCCTATTATAATTACTCATATCAAGCAACTTGAACGTTTTTCGTCCTTCAGACTCTTTCGACCGACTCGACTTTCTTTAAATCACCAGAGTTTTTGTATTTGCTTGAATTAATTCATCGTTTAAAGTAATATACGAGTAAATCTACATGCGATGTTTATAGGCTAGCCAAATTAAACCATATAATAAAAGCTCTAATAGTTTTCTCTTTTACGCCATTTCTCATCAGAAAATGAAAACTACTTCAGAAAGTTAAAAGAACTGTTACAGCTTACAGGGCACGCATACACCAACTTGAAACACAGACAGACTCAAGCATTTGCTTTTTTCGGGGAAGAACAGCCTTTTTCCCATCTTTTTTTCTCTTCTTCTTCTTTTCTCATTTTCCCCATTTCATTTTCATTCTGCGTCGTCCCGTATCTCTTCTCTCTATTTTTCATGTCATCTTCCTACTTTTTTTCTCTCTCTCTCTGTCTTTAGTCTGGAGCAGTAGGAGAGAAATATGGGAGGTTCTTCACACATCAGCAAAAAACTATTACATTACAAGATTATTATTACTATTGTTATTATGTGCCCCTGCCTGTTTTGCCGTGAGTGGGTAAGCACCGTTATAACGACTACTCATTTTGCTGACTATTGACAAAGCCACAGAGAGAAGGAACTGACAAGCCTAGATGTATTCATATTAGCCTTCCCGACCGTGTAGCTAGAGAGTAATGTTTCTGGTAAAAGATGTTCGTTGACGACGACGGTAGAATGGGATTGAAACATTTTAATAAACTTTGCCATGCATCCCAGTATTCCTATTTCGGAAATGGAATTACATATCCAGGAGCCTGGCATGAATGCAGTATGCGGCGTTGTTGGTGACATGCCCACATACTTACTTACCCGGAATGTCTCTACTTTAAGTGACTCGTACAATTTACTTTTTTTTTCTCTCTCTCTCTCTCTCTTCTCCTCCTCCACTCAAAGTTTATGTATGCATGCCTTACAAATTGCCTGGGCCGATTTAAACTATGATTAGAAAAGAGACCCAGAAAATGAGACAAAGGTGAATGAAAACAGTTTGAAGAGTCGACGAGAAAATGAGATAGAGAAATGGAAAGAGATGAAAATGATGTGGGATGAAAGACATAACTTGAGCGAATTGTGATTTCGGCTGGTTATTACAGAGCTACTTCGTGCAGCATCTCATCCCTCGGAGAGTTTGCATCAGAGGGTTATGCACGTATAAGCTTACACAAACGACGACAAGACAGCAGAAGTAGTAGCAGCAGCAGCAGAGAGAGAGAGAGAGAGAAAGATAATATGATATAAAGTATATAGCTTCTCTGAACTTTGAACGGAGTCTACGGAGGTGCGAACGGCTTGTGTGGAGGGTAATATTATGAAAGCAAATTGGTACGGAGCAACAAATTTCTTTTTTTATCATCCAACTTTCCTTATTATGAGCTGTATAAAAAAGTGCTCACATTTTATTATTGTTATTGTATTGTTATTTTTGTTCCTCTTTAAACATTCTTCTGATTAGCCTGGCTTTAGCAAGCCCTACACTGCGTAAAAGCGTGCAAATCTAAGCAGATATAGACGTCCCCAGCTATCGCTTCCCAGAAATTGCCCCGGTCCATTTTATCGCAACCTTAAGAAAGTAATTGACAGTCACACAAAGGCCACTGGATTACACGGTCATTCATTTTTTCTTGATGTGAGCATCAACTTACAGGGAATCATAAAGGCAGAGATGGAAAAAGAAAATGTGCGTTGTGTCAATTTAAAATGTACTTTTTTAAAAAGTTGGTCCTTGGTAGGCCTGTGGAAGGAAATAACAAGAGGACATTATGAACTGAGACGGTGTAATACCTGCAGATATTAACTGGGCAGACAGTGCGGTATATTAATCGGACTTTAACAAGTTGTCAGACACATTAATGCGTGGAACATTTTATGGGACACGTAGTAATAAGAAACGGCCTTACAACAATAACCGCCTGCTAGTACGACAGAAAAAAATGGGAAAAGAAGGCCGAGAAAGAAAGGAAGCGGGAACAAGAAGGCGAGCCGGATAGATTTTTGTGGCTGGGAAATAAGTTGAATATTTTGGGTTCGCTTGTGTAGAGAACTTTCCGCTAAAATTAGATATGCACAATTCACAAACTTATTTCCTGTAGACTGTGCATGTGTGTGTGTGAATGCCAGACAAGGCCCTTATTACATGCTTGAAATGGCAATTTTTTCTTTCTTTTCCCCCTCATCTCTCTTTCTCTCTCTCCTCTATTTTCCCTGTCATGCCATACTTTAAAACTTGACGCTTTATTAGTATGCTACTTTTTTCCCGCCCCTTACCAATTTACATTAGCCATAATTACCATTGTTACAAATTTTATTACCGAGTGAGGCCTTCCTTCGTCCTTCGTTTTCTGGGAAACGGGAACGTGTTTATAAAGAAAAAAGAACATTTATACGCCTGCTTATACACAGCAGCTTTGGAGTAAGATATATAGTAATGACGGCTAGAATGTCATTTTATTCGGAGGAAAAAAAACGAGTTAGCTCCGAGTGAGTTGTAAATAAAACGGACAAAATTACATAAAAACGCTTTTCGGGGAATGTGGGCACTGCTTTATAATAACAACGTCTCTTAACTAAATACAGCTTGAAAATATGATTTTTATTCCTCCTGTTTACACGTTAATTTACTGAAAGGGCATTGCAGCAGGAGCCTACTTAAAAATGCAATTTGTTTCCCCCTAAATCTACCACGCCGCTGCTGCTGCTGCCATGCCGGTAATACGAGCGTGTGGGATGACTGTTATTTATGCTAGAGAAATTTGATTAGCTTACTTTTACTTTATAGCCCTTTTTCTTCGCCTTACTAAACAAGACTGTCATGTAAGTGTGAAAATGTGCTGAAAATTTAAACCAGCTTCGTTCGCTATTTTTTTTTCGTGAACACGCTAACGTTTCCCGTCTTTCTACACGGATTGACGTCAAAAACGCCTATGTCACGACCATGGGGTTATCCTTCGGCGTGGTTTACGAGGTGGTAGGAACGAACGACCCTGTTTATTTATGTTCATTGGATGCAGTTGTTTCTCAAATTATTTGGATCCAATTTTTCATTCATCCGAAGCATAGAGATAATTGTGTTGGTGGCCCGAATATCGGGAGCCCATTTGCGTTTCCAATTATCAGAAGCAGTCAGCAATTGCGGGGCGATAATGTTATGCCATGTTTCACACCCCGTATGTTCCATCGTAAAAATTTTAAAAACACCCGCACTTATACCATATTCATTATTGTATGCATTTTATAATTTCATTTCAGAAGTTGAAGTAAAATATACATTTTCTTTTTTGACCATGTCCTTCTTCCCACGGAAACTTAATGGTCTCTCTCTCTCTCTCCGTATACTAATCGGCGCTTAAAAAACTCCGCTGAGCTTGTTTTATACTCGTGAAAGAAGTCACTCACTCGAAGAATACTCACTTACGAAATATAATAAGCTTTCTTCCGTACGTGCCCTTCTCTCGTTACATTTACACGAAATGGAGCCTCTCCTCTCTATAATTGCCAGTGTGTAAGTAGAGAAATGATCCAGTTTTAAAGAGTTTTAAAATCAGTCCCATCGCTTTAGTCATTAATGGGACCAATTATAAAAGATAATGAGCCTAGTTGACAGAAAACCATAAAACTGACATTTTTTCTTTTCTAGCAAGTTATGCAACTACAGGCTGTGTGCCAGCTATATATATACAGATTACACAATTACCCCTAAAAGCTGCCGTATAACCAAGTATTTTAATGCACCAACGGTTTCTCGTTGCATATAATTAATATTCATTATGAAATAACAGAATCCTCTAATTAGTAGCGATGGTGTATTATAGGGACTATGAAAAATCCTGGTGATGAAATGAGAAAGGAAAAATCAGTAGATCAGCAGCAACATTAGAAAATGTCACTTCTATTGTAATAATTACAGCATGATGACTTTTTCAAGCAAAGTGGTCTTATAGAAACGAAAAAATAAATACATTTCGTTTTCAAACTTTGTTGTGGTGTCCCCATGACGAATTGTAATGTCTCTAGTCTCCTCTGTCTCTTTTCTCACCAAAGTGCCTCCTTGTGTGACACCTTCAAGCAAGCGAACCATCCTTTGAAGCCGGGGAACATGGTCGCATTGCTAATTCCACCTAATGTGTATCGACTATTCACTCGTGACGGCGCAACAGACAGTCGTAGAAACATGTTTGACACGACTCGTTCGAAAAGTTGGGAGAATTAAAGGAAGAAATGCGGAGTTGCGGTTAGCGACGATGATCCTTTTACGTTGATTACCGTATGTCACAGTTTCCTCCTGCAATGCCGTTTCTCTATTCTACTTAATCTTCAGCGTTTTACTTGACTCGTTTTCATCTCATATTATCATCCATCCCAATAACAAATGACTTGTGTGTTGTGGACCCCAAAGGCAATATGTACAACATTTTTAAATGAGAAAGTTGTACACAACCACAGCATATTATGATTATTATACAATTTTTAGTCTAAATGGTCCTGTGTGCTGTACAGCATATGCGGGTTTCTATACGGTCGAATTATGCTTGATTGACTAGCTGACTTGTTGGAGGCGGAGTTTTCGGTATATTGGATCCCATTTCTTAAGTTTCCTTAACATTTTCAGCGTTCCACAGCAAATTAGACAGACAAATTACTCGGTTTCTCGAGACAAATGATTATGGTGCAATGCCAACTAGTCGGCACTGGAATAATTAGTGACAAAAAATACGACTTCAACCAAGTTTACCGTCAAAACGGAAAATCAGAGAAAAAAATGAAACATTTACATACGAGAAGGAGATACGAAGTGCACACGGAGATGAAGAGGAAAATGCTTGCATGTGGCGTTGGACTTTTTATGTAAATTGTAGGAAATTGCAGCATGAAAACGGCGTGGTGGAAAACACTTCTTATAATTATACCACTTGGATGGTATACACAAAAAGGGATTATTATGGAGGTAAGCATGTGAATCGAAAGAAGATACATCTCAGTTGTGCATGATATATTAGGTTGGCTGTGAATGAGAGTTAATACAGCAAATACATTTATGACCGTTTTCGTAGGTTCAACTAAAATGGGTTTAAGATTAGTTAGGATAATGTGATGGCATCAGTGACACATGAATGTGTCTTGTCTGAATGGCATACATATAAGAAGAAGCCAGGAAAAGAGTGAATGGGAAAGGGAGAGAAACTCCTTCTATAACACGTCATTTTTTACTTTCCACATGCTGCTGCAAGACACTCGCTGTACATACCTATTATCATCCAATGTGGCGTGCACCATTTCTTTTATTCTCAAGGGTTAAATTATGTGTACAGAGAAGAAAACAGTGGAAGTAGAGTGCAGCAGATAGAGAAACGGGAATGTACCTGCAATTACAATTATTAGTAGCGGAAGGGATATTGAGTATGTATTGTCTGTTTGTCTATTTGCCAGATAGGTTGGAAAAAAGCAGTTGAATTAAATATTTTATGGAAAGGTTAGAGGGAAATTACTTTATCAACAAAAATCACGGCACTGCTGCTTTAGTGCAATTTTGGCACCTTTATACTGAAGAACGTGTGTGCAATGTTGCAGTAAACCTATTTTTGGCGGGAATTAGAATAGTTGTAATATTTACTGGAAATCAGGTGATGAGGCCATGTGATTTGATAGGTTTATCAAATAATCACTCTTCGCTACTTGCTCCTTTTGATTTCTTTACGTATGATAGTGATTTTTACAGGGTTTATTATGTACTGCTTACGCTTTCAAGGAAATGGTGCTCGTAGCTAATTCGATAAACAAATACAACTTATTTCAACTTTCTGCAAGAATTTAAATAAAAATTATATTGAATAAGCCACAAATTGTAAAAACTTGAAAGATGCCGACACTACAGCCATATTATGAATGCGTCCCATTATATATCTGCAATGATCCACAGCCATCTCCACTGACAAGTAAACTACGATTAAGTATAAGTTGTATATAAAACAGGCGCCAGATCAGAGATTATTCGCAAAAATTTAGTACCGGTAGCGCTAATTTTTTACGAAATGAAACACGGAATAATAGTTCGACTCAAATACGTCACAACACGAATTTTTAAACTACTTTTGATTCGTTTTTTGCTCAATGGCAAAACGTGTATGCATAGTGCCTGAAATGCATCACATATAAGCTTCTATTTCGATTCACTTAACAATAATTTTTAATACATCAATAAAAAGGAATATTATTACAAAACACCCAACACCGTTCGACATCGTGTATAAATTTCCCTTTTAAATAGGTAAAGTATCGCCAGCCTACTGTGTGAAATCCAATAACACGCCACAAGAGTGGAACAAACAGAATAAATCTCTACTTTTGAGTCGTACATCGCACAAAACGACTTGAGGAAGCAATCATACACCAACTTTAATGGTTGAAATTTGGTTCACATTTTTGAAACAGTAATAAACTGTTATATGCAACATTAATACAGAGTGTCTATATTTTAAATAGATACAACCATTGCATCCTTGTTAGTTTTATAGCTTCTTCCCATCTTCGTTACAATCTCTCTCTCCTTTTTTTTGTTTCTCATTTTCCCCTTTCAAAATATATTCGACTCTCGCCAGTTGGCCTAGCCGGGTTTTTTCGTTATCGCTGCTGCTCCCGCAAGAAGCTACTCACTCGTTCTAAACGTCTTTCAATTGACGTTTTAGCGCATTCCAAACTAATTATTTCCTGTTCTCTCATCTAAATATCTCATTACCTCGAATATTTATACTTTCAGTATGAATCCGAGTAACAATAACAACCTCACATACATCCATATTACGAGTGTGTGTGTGTACCCTGTATATTTGCACTCTGACGCCCGTAATATAATAAAATACAACACCATTAACGGGCTCACTGACTGACTGACTGTTGAAGGAAGATTGAAAAATGTTTGTGTGGGCTTGCAGTCTTCAATGCTACAAAGCTCCGCAGAGAAGTAAACGTTGAACGTAAAAATCATGTTAAAAATGCTATAAAAGTTAATATACAACATTCCTTCGCCTATTGCCTAGATCTCAATCTTTGAGAGTCGATGTCTTCGAAATGGAAGTTTAAATTGTAGTTTGGAAGAGGAAAATTGGTTGCCGTAAAAGAACACACCTATGACGTATGCCATTGTTGACTCCTAAAACTGTACATTTAAAAACTCTGTGTAACTTGAAAACCCTGATTTGAGATAAATAAGGATATGCATAATTTCGAAAACAATATTTTTTTTCGTTTATTGCTTCTCAACCGACATTTCTAATGATTGATGGATCGATTAATTTAAACCTCGTAACGTTTATCCTGCCCCTGCTTGGCGCGGGGTCGAAAATTAAATCAACCTAAATCGTCCCCAAAAATTGGGAAGACGACAAATGAAAATGATCGTCGTCTCTTTACACCCGAAATTGATTCCAGTCATCCTAATCCCGCCTTGCCATCTTATCACGTACCTATCTATTTCACTGTGCACTTGTACCTAAATCTGTATTGTAAATATGCACAGGAAAGAGAACTTTCTTCTTTTTGTTGACTTTTGGTATTGATGATGAAGATGAGGATGTTGAGTTGATGACTTTGCGTCATTCTGTGTAATGTACGTGTAACAGCGTGATATCTTATCGTCCTTCTGAAGCACTCGACATTACCACATGCACAAAATAAATATTTCCCATACATATTTCCTTTTTATCTGATGTTATTTGCCAAGTCTGAAATTTAATTTCCACTAATTTTCATCTCTTTCTCTTCCGTCTCGCTGGCGCTTTCAACATTTGTACGACCCTATCATCTCTCTCCTTCTCTCTCGCCGTGGCGTTTCTTAGGCTCATCATTTGTCACATGGTGTCACGTTGTGTGCTCAAAGGCCACAGCCATGCATTTACCCTGGTATGTATGGTAAATAAGGGAGTGAGCGTGTGCGTGTGTGTGAGAGTAAATATAATTATAGAAAAGTATTTTCAACGACTGCACCGCACTTGATATATGTGACACATGCTTTTCTGCTCAATTGAAGATTGATTTATAAATTATGACATATGAAACTATTTGTTCAAGCCAACTCTTCATGGTAAGTAAACACCCGTGTAATTGCATTTTTCCTGCTGAATTGAATTGTGCAGTAAATTAGACGAAGGACTCACTCTGCATCTGCATACTCATTCTTATTCGCAATTTTATATGGGACATGTGCAGTGTGCAGGTAGTGGCGGCACTGTATTTTCAAACCCACCAGTTAATTTCCATTTCGCGTCGGTTAATCATTAGCAGAGATGCCGCAATAAAGATTTTATCTTCCTTTTATTATGGTTCACAGTATGATATAGACTCAGCAGGGTATTTTTGTGCGACGTTTTCCAGAGAAACATTTTCGTGGCTGGGGAAAGCCATCGTGAAATGATAATTGTAGCATTGAGATAAATTATCAGATTGTCAATCTCCCGTTCCTAAGAACCTGATGCAAGCAGCCGGGATCCTGGGACCGTCCAAATTTGGAGCACACTCACAGCACGGCTATTTTGTGGAGAACTCTAAGTTTCGTACATTACGTGACACTTTTGATGCTGGAGTATTTGGTGACAATTTTCTTTTTCTTCTGCTCAAGTCTTCATATGTAAATTTATTGAACAAATACTACTATAGTTACTGGACGGGAGTATGAATTGTAATTCTACAGTTTACATTTAATCACTTAGCGGAAATATAAGTTCAGCCAACGAGCGCGTACGAAACAAAGTGACAAAGTATCTTCAGAGCAAAACCGGATTTACGCCTGTCTCGTTGTATCCCTTGTTTGGTGTAGGGGTGAGTCGGACAAGGTTTTTCACTGTCCATGTCCGTCCATGTCCGACAAAATCTTCTCGGACATGTCCGAAA
>JAHZNE010005923.1:0-11891 GCA_027744055.1 Callyntrura sp. NNG-2020
TATTTTCAGACCCCCATATATATATTAACATGTACTGAATGGACGCTGATTTCACGGCTGCTAAGCTGAGCCACGCCAGAGTGTAACTTTTTTAATGCACAGTCCCTCTATCTAGGTATTTATACTTAACTTTAAAAGTACGCCATTTAAACAGTTCCTTGTTCACCTGGAACATTCAGCCCCTCTGGACCTGCAGACTGTTTCCCTTGTGACAAAGCGTCATTTCAACCCAACCCTGGATCCTCGGCGTGCTTTCATTGCCCAGCAGGTCGCACTACTCTGAAAAGGGGCACTGTATCTCAGGCTGACTGTATATTAGAATCTGCAACTTTAGTTGTGAATAATCTTGCAGTGATCATTTGGGTGGGAGTTGTCTGTCTTTTAATCATCATTATAATACTAGTAATTATTTGCTGCTGGCCAAAATCCGCCGTAGGACGGTTCCTACGTTGCGTCCCTTGTTGTGGCGACAAGGGCTGTTGTGGTTGTGGCGGTAGCGATGACGGTGTAGAAAAGGAAATTCCCGAAGAGAGTGAGAGACTTTTGATCGAAACTACAACCGCCAGTGAGCAGGACAGCGATACTAATCCCACTACAACAGATGAAGAAAACAGTGGGAGAAGGCGTGTTCGCAGGCAGACGCGTACATTCTATGATGAGACTAGTGACGGTGAAGATTTCAGGTAAACAGGTAACGCTCCATGCCAAATTATTACAGCCAAATAATTCAAGTACGCCATATCCTGAGAACGTTAAAGGCCAACAAACAATACGTTCAACCTGTCGTTTATTACAAGCAGTGCAAAAGATGAAGAATCCAAAGATGAAGAATCAAAAGATCAAGAGTCCCAAAATCAAGAATCCAAAGAGGTCACCCTATCCGTAGTACGTGAAGATTCCACCAAGAAAACTCGTTGTTCACAGTCCCGCTGTCAACCGCCAAAACATCTGGATTTAACCCAATGTCCCTTTACTCGTCCCATATGTCCTTACCCATTCCGCAGGGGGTATTGTCAAAATACGTTGCGAAGTATTAAAAAACAAGAAGAAGAGCTTCGTGAAGAAGAACAGCGAAGACTTTTAGAAAATGAACAAGATGCATCCACTGAACCAGGTGAGAATGACCCATCTACATCTGTTGCCCCTCCTCGTAAAACTCCACGTTATCCCCGGAGAGGTGGAGGAGACCATATAACCGAGACTGACCATAAAAACCAGTCGGATGGTTCTGAAAGCAGCAACACCAAAAGATTTCATCTACGTAACCCGCACATGAAATTGGGGAATATATTACGCAAGTCGAGATCGCTCGTTACAAAGTTGGCGGAACAACGACGTAAGCTACGCCGAGTAAATCGTTCTAAATCTGGTAGCAAGTCATCATCACGGTCAAAACTAGCCACAACTGCTGTTGCATCTTTATCGTCGTTGAAAGACAAACTGAAGCAGAAAATGGTGACTATCTCAGAAAAGAAAAACACTTACCATAAACTCGAACCTGATGAACCTTGCACAACATGCACCAGTAACGTTTTCAAAAAACAAAGTAAGGACAACATCCAGAAGAAAGACACAACACGTAATATTAATACCAAGAGTGGAAGGTCATCAAGTCGCAGTGCGAAGCTCCGTCAATTTCGAGAGAAGAGTACGGAACGTGTCAAAACAGCCAAGAAGGCCTTGCAAAAAAAGCTTGACAAACGGAAAAGCAAAAAAAGGTGACAGCATCTATCATCACAAGACGTTTAGCTCTTGTTAGTGTCTTTTTTTCGGTCTCTGACTAGGTGTAGCAATAAAGTGACAAGTTTAATACATGAAGCAATTAGGCATATTGTAGTAGTTTTAACACCCAAAAATAATATGGTAGAAATGTGAAATGTTATGCGTTAGCGTTCGACAAGTTAGTGAACTAATACAACACGCAATAAAAACTAAAAATACAGTATTGAATATGTAGTCTACAACATGTTTCGCTGATAACCATACCCATGCATAAAGATGACATGAAAACATGATCTTTCAAATTGTCAACCCAAGGCACGCGCATAAGCGTCGTGAGGACTGATATACTGACGTTACGATTTATGTACTAACAAATTGTGCAACGTCGCCTATCATTTTATTTTAATAAACGGTAACAGTAAACCCTAATGGACACACCAACCCTCCTGCAAAATCTCGTACTCATACTAAATGGGAGAAGGGGTGGAAAGTCTGTCTTTACATAAAGTGAATTTGTACTGATGAGGAATGTTAGCAACGTTTTAAATTATAAAGTTTGAGCAATAATGCACATCCATGATATAATAATTAGCTGACTTTTAAGCTGTAAGATCTTTATTGTTATCATGGTCGAAGTAACACAACAAAAGATATAAAATATATACAAGACACGTCATCATAAAACGTAATTAATAAAACTATCTGGAAGATCAGAGGAACAGAATTCAACAGATTTTTAATGGCAGTTGTATTTATAACTGTATATGTATATACTATTTATATACCAACTGATTTCTCACAATTATTTCCGCTCTGTAGCGAACATATTTCGCTTTGTTTGCTAGCCTGTTTAGCTGTCTACTATGCAAATTTGTACATCATATTAAGTATATTCAAATCGAAGATAATTAAAATCAAATTACACTGCAACTACCCTACTGCTTTAAATCTATAATTACTTTTGTGCTGATCAATCAACATTGTCGCAGTCGCAACTACAATTTGTAATTTGTTTCATTTCGAAAGTTTTGATTGTCCAACGTTAACCTTCCCCATTAATTATCAATGCAGTGCATATAAAATACTTACGATCGATGAAAAAGCGGCAATAAACAATCTAAAATAAAACAAGCAGACGACAGTCTAACATTAAAAAACAGTCAATAAAACGGTTAAAATGTAAATTTACTACCTATAATTACAGGAATTGGTAATAATATGCTTCTTGCAGTTCGTTGAGATTCTTTTTTGTTTACTTAAATGTCAGTCTTCTTCACTTATCAAATTATTGTCAAACCTATTATTATTATATTATCCTAAATTACAATTTCATGTGAGTAAAAATGGAGACTTTTCCATACCACGAACCTATACCTAACCTACCTACAATGTACCGACAATAATTTATACTATGCGTATTTAGAAAGTATCAAAGAAGAAAACAGGTAAAAATACTCTATGGCACGCTTTCAAGGCTAAGCAAAATCACGTTAAGTTGCAAGCCACACACAACAATGTTACACTGGCGTTAATAATTTGGACACTGGGTCCTCCTCCTCCGCATCTTCTTCGTCCTCGTCTTCCTTTGCTGAGACCGCCTTGTCCTCTTGTTGATGATGTCGATCACCATCTTCTTTAGAACATTTTTTTGATGCCCCGCCCGAACCCTTATCCTTCTTTTCTTTCTTTTTTGTCGCCGACTTTTTCGTCTGTGTCCCGATATCCAGTAAACTCACTAGGCTACTTTGTGTCGCTTTCTCACAGACAGCAATGGTTCGCTGCTGCTGGGGTGGAGAGGAAAGGCGTTCAAAACTGGTTTGGATTCCCAGTTCCCTCACAAGCAGGGCTTTTCTTGGAGGTTGGTTTGCATTAGGAACTGTCATCATCATCATGTCCATGTCTCCTCCATTATTCATTACCATCTGTTTCTGTTGGTTTTTATTAATGAGGGCTGTAATTGCTGGGAGAATCTGAGAACCTTGATTGCTTTCCAGGGAAGAGGAGCTTCCACCAGCCCCACGCCGCCAGGGGTATCGCATTCCCCCTTTTCCACTATGCCGGCGTGAAAACCAATTCCGATAAGAACTCCTAACAAAAATAGAAAACATGAAATGTTACTTATATGCATTCATCAAAACAGAAATTTTGGTAATAAAATGTTGTATTTTACTTTTTATAAACAGAGCCGGATCCTTGTAAATTTCTAGCTGCCATAACCTCACTCATAGCGGAATCACAACTAGGTCGTCGGCTATTGTCCTCGCTCACGCAACTGACAGAATTGCTGGAATGTGGTGGAACTAGTGCCCCCCTTCTTGAAAGAAGATGTGGTAATGCAGCTGCCCATTCACTGTTAATCTCCGTCTCTGCGTCCGTTCCAGTGTTGGTATGATTCAATTGTTGACTATCTTTCTCCAAGTCATCCTTGCAAAGATGTGTTGGATCTAATAATTTATTCAGTCCCATAGGATCATCATGAGTACTCTGCAGGCTTAAGCTGAGTCGACCTTTTGCCGGAATCTGATGTCGTTTCAAAAATGCTTGAGAGATCAATCTATGCTTCTGCATCTGAGGTTGGCCTGCTGCATCTGCAGCCTCCTCTGATTGTCCACATCTTCTTTTTGCCCATCTTCTCCATGTTCGGAGACTGGCACCTGTCCACGCCCAAGATGACACCAACAACCCACCAATGAAAAACAGAACCACGTCTCCAATGATAATATTAACGTCTGCTTTCTCGGAGAGGTCGCACTCTGCATCAGTGCCCAGTAAGTTCATCTTGCAAAATATTTGTTCCTGCAAGCTCTTTTCCCACTGCGGCTTCAAACCCATAAGTTTTAGCTGGAAGACCAAAGAGGAGACAACTATTGCAAAGAGACACAAGCTGAAAACGGCAACTCTGGTCGCATTACTTTTGATTTCTTGACGGCCTTTGTCGCTGATGAAGTCACTGCTACTAAGGGACACACTGAGGAGACGATAGATACCCCGCCAGAAGTAGAACATCATAATTAATGTGGCAAAAGTCACTGGAACTACCAGTAAAATTATTCTGGGGCCGCTGTCGTTAATTCCGACAAAGCAGACACCCGAAATGCTACTTCCATCTACTTTGTTAACAGACAAGCATATAATGGTGAGTACTAGAGGAGCCAGGAAGGCGAATACTTTGAAATACAATTTTTTCTTGTCTATCCGTTCCCGCATGCGACCAACTGCGTTACACGTCAGATTCCACACGTACGCAAAGACACAGAGCCAGGCTAACGATGACATTATACCAAAGTAGATCATGAAAAAGATCATTGGACAATAAATCTTTTCTCCAGAGTCCGGTTCATTTCTACGAATTGTTAAATCTTTTCTGCACACGATATCCTCCTTGGTATTAGGTAGGAACTGAACCATCCACCCGAGTGTAGCAAATGCATACCAAAAGTTCACGTAGAACAGGATTACGGACGGATACTGTTTGGCAGATTTCCAGTCAATCATGAATGTGGCAAGGACAAAGCTATTGGCACAGAGGCTTAGAACTCCCAGATAACGAATCAGGCGAGAAACGGTTTCGTGCTCTTCAGTTGTATACAGAGGATCGCTGCAGTTCAGTGCACAACCTTCAAAGCCCTCGTAATAATTGAATGAGCTTTCCACCTCCTTCAAAGGTTCCATGCAGGTTGAACTCGTATTAAAACGCAACTCTCGGATGTCGTTATTCTTACACTGGGCTGCAAAACTGTAAGAGTCGTCGCAACGTAAAATACTCGGCCACTCCTTCATGGCTTTTTCGATAACAGAACAATGCTTCTTCGTTATACGGCACAGTTCCTGAGGTGGCAGTTCAATATCATCATCTTGACATTTGGGCATGTAGACAGAGCAAAGGAAGGGTTGAATTACAGCCCAGCAACGCGGCACATTTCGGAGACCTTCCCACCGTCTCATCTCAGTCTAAAAGACAAAATAAACATGTTATAGTGATGTTCATAGTACTATATACAAAAAATAATCAACAAAGTAATCGCTTCATCGACTAAAACTGATTATTATTTACCTGCAACTGGTGTTGCGTGAAGTTTTCATTCACCAATTCGTTACTTGTAAATCCATACGGAAGTTTTACTCCAAAACATGTCGTAAACTGCAGCGGTTGGCACGGCTTGGTTGTTTTTCTTTTGCAATTATCTTGCGGAGGGTCTCCAAAATTGTTGCTTGGTCCATTCCGGACGCTTTCCGCCACGGAGCAGCTATTAAGCAATATACTCAACGCCAGGAGCAAAACAAGGTGCGTTCCTTTCGTCACACGCCTTAGCATCATCATCGTACCGTTATTCCACAAATCCCTATTTGTTGCAGTATTCTGTACCACTGGCTGGTGTCAACTCCCCCAGGTTTCGAAGGTCAAGCTAATAGCTAATAAGGAGACAAAGGAAAGCTAAATCTACGACAATTACACTAACAATCATTACCGCTCCCCCTTTTCTATCCCCGAGACGGACAACAAAATTAATTCCATCTAAACGAAAGACTATAAAAAACTAAATGACTAACTAACCACTAAACGAGTCGAGTATGAGTATTCATTTCGTCAGATCAGTAGTACCGGCTCTGCAAAGCCCCCATCCCCTTCAGTCATCCGTAAACGACTATGCAATTTCTCCTACTACCACCATTTTAATCTACTTTAATTTACACTGTCAAATTAAATGACAAACTAAAGAAAAACCAGAAAAAAAGAGTTGTTGTCTGCCTGTTGCTCAGAGCTGTGATCTGTGTTGAGTCAGTATTATTATTCATTTCGTGCACAATAAATAGGTACTTGTTTCTTTCCCCTCTCTCTGCTTGTTTGTTTTCGACCACACACGTTGTAGGTTTGGGACCGTTCGTAAAATAATGCTGGGAGAATACACTTTATGCAAAGAAACAGGGCTAGTTGTAGCCCTTGTACGTCGAGACGTTGACAGTGAACGTCGCGATAAACATTGAGGCATGCATGAAAGCTTGGTGGTTCGATGAGGATGGACGGTATTTATTATGGGGCTGCTTGTTTGGTGCATTCTTCTTGTTCAATTAAACTTGCATGCACTCAAATCTCAATGGCAAAGTGTATGATGAGTACTCTATGGCTAAAATCTCAGTATGTACGTTAGATTGAAATAGGGAAGAGCGCAAAACAGCTGCCATACAGTTTGTTGGTATTCTGTCGCTTCTAGAAGTTTATAAAAATCGAGACAACATGAGTTTTGAAAAGTGAAGTGAAAACGCGTAAAAATTAATTAATAATTAGCATTTATCGACAACAAATAATTGTCCAAATGACGGCGACAATAAGCTGACGTTTCGTAAATCGTTTTTAGTGATAAGGCAGTGATTTTTTGTGGGGAAAATTGAAATATTGCTGCTTGACAATGAGCGGCCGAAGAAGGAGACCAGTTTGGAATACGCCGGAAATGCGGAATAAGGATGTGACTACGGAGGTTGAAACTATTATTAGTGACAATAATGAGAAAGACATGATAACACGGAAGGATCTTTCCACTCCCCGACGCCGTGGACGACCGTCCTTGGCATCTAAAATGGCAAGTGCAGCTTCAACAGAAGGAAATGTTGAGGAGGTTGCAGAGGGTACTTATGATTTCAGTAGTGGCAAAGTTCCTGCATCCGTGATGAAGAGGCTGGCAAAAGGACTACCACATGGGGAAGACGACGAGGAGGAAGTGGAATGTTCGGATTGTGGTAAACGGCTGACGAAATGGCATTTTAGACTGCATAATATCCAATTCCACGCCAACACTGCGGTAACGACGGACGAGAAGGAGGGACTTGTGATGGACCACAAGTTCTTTACCCGGCGGTTGAATGAATTCAAAAGACTGACTAAATTGACGGTGTTTCCTTGCTGTAGGAACGGCTGCACGTCATCGTTCAAAAGTACTTTAGGACTGGCATATCACATGAATACTTGTGGGAGATCAAAAGAGGTAAGTGATTCATGTGGAGTAATTAAAGCTGATGAAATGGAGGCATGTTGAGGGTCGACTGTGTGGATAAAATAATTGAACATGGTTTCTTTCTTTGTCGCCTTCGTATCAGGAACTGGATGCTGTTCTTCTAGAATGCGAAATATGTAAAATGAAACTTACTTTACCAAACATGCAGTGGCACCGAAAATCTCACGAAGAAAGAAACTCCCAAGAAAACTGCATTAATAATTTATCTGGCAGTGGAGGAAACAAAAGGAAGTCCGCGTTGCTGGCACGAAAGTCATTTAAACGAGCAGCTGCTGCGGAAGTAGATGGCGACGATAGAAAAAAATCCGGTGATGAAGATGGAGACGACAATGAGTGGAGCGCCGAGGGTGAAGATGAAGATGGGGACGCCGAAAACGATTTGTCTACAAGGACCTCTAAGCCAAGAAGAAAAGCAGACAGAGTCAAACCCATAATGGATCTGGAAAGCAATGATTACACCATATTAGCATTAGAGTTTTTGGAGAGTATGGATAAGAAAGGGAGTAAAGCATGGGACGATGCTCCACACATTGGTGAAGATCCATTTCTATCACTTGGCATTCCTGAAAATTCCCTCATTCCACCTCTCACAGAGGAGTTGGAATCGTATTTACCGGACCATAAAGTCTCTGTTGAATTCAAGTGCACAACGGGAGACGAAGAAGATGCCCCTACCGCTTCCAACGATTATCATCGTTTAAATTGGTTCGAAGGTGAAAGTGTTGAAATATCCCCTCCGCCATCATCAAATCATTTATCCTCTCCTTCCACTTTATCAGCCTCTATTCATCACGCTGGCGGTCCTGTTCTTTCCATGTCGTGGCATCCTAGCGGCAAGTTGTTAGCTGTCTCTGTAGGTCACTCCTATCACGAAGAAATGGATTCTTTAATGTGTCCCGATGTTCCAAGGCGATGTTGTTTGCAAATTTATCGGCGATCCGGTTCGGTATTAAATTTACAATTGGTGTTGGGTATCAAGTGGGGCTACGCCACACATATACAGTGGGGTAATTTCTGCCCCGATATTATGGACTCGTATAATCCAACAGTAGCAAGTTGCTTCGACGATATTGAAATCTACGCCAGAATAGGATACCTTGCAATGTGCTGCGAAGATATAACTGTGAGAATCATTTCTCTTGGGATCCAGGACCTTAAAGTTACTCCCAATTACGAGTACAAACCCAAGTACAAAATTAATGTTTACACAAAAATGCCAGAAATTGAACTAAGAATAGACGAAAGTGTGATTGAGGATCCACCCGGTAACGCTGTCAAGTTTGATTGGCACGACGAAAATAAATACATGGTTGTTGGGTATGCTAATGGTTTTATCGCTGTCTATGATCTTCAGTCGAAATCACCGCTACTTGTTCGTAAGAATGTAGATGCTTCCGTTGACAGCACTGACAAAGTCACAATCATCAATCCATTCTGGACTTTTCATGGCCATCGTCTTGGAGTTCGTGGTGTGCTGTTTGATCCCATAAATCCTCGTTATCTAGTGACCTGCGGCCAAGATCGACTAATGAAAGTTTGGGATGTGCATACAAGAGTGGAGAGAGAGAATAAAAGAACAGGAATATGCCTGGACATGTGTTGGGTGCGGGGGTGGATTCATCAGGAGGCGAGTTTTGAAAACATTGTGGCGTACCAAAGTGCTATGCACAATTATGTTAGAATATTCCAAACGGGAAGTGGCGTGGGGAAGCCTAGTTCTGCTGAAATTTTTAACGTAACAAGTCTCTCCTTCCATCACGGACTGACGGCGCAAGGGACGGATGATGGCAAGGTGAATGTGACATACTACGACTGGTTTTGGAGAGAGTGTGACTATGAGAGGAACAGGAAAAAGAAAAATTTAGCAGTTCTCTCCTCTGTGGAAGTAGATCCAAACAGTTATGACAAATTATCTGCCGATGTTTTTTCCGTTCACGTAAAGAAACTGAAAAAAACTGTACTAAACTCAAAGTTGTACCAGCGGCTGGCAGTCAATGATGAAGAAGGTGTTTACAGCATTTCATTGGAAGCCAAGTTTGGAAATATGAACATTTTTGAACCTCTGCCTGTTTTCGACAATGAAGCGGATGACGATGAGGAAGATGAGAATGAGAGTGAGAACGCCGGGGTGGGGGAAGAACAAGAGGAATTTTCCAAAGAGGAGCAAGACGAGTTCAGTGAACTGATTGTGGACGAAGCAATTAACAGCACTTTGCTGACAAAAACAAAGGACGGCCTGATACCAATTTATGATGTCAGCAATCCCGACGATCAACAACCCAGACTTAATATTTCGCTATCGAGAAAACGGGTAAATATGTTTTTTTAATTGGCATGTTTTTACTGGTAGAGTTTCTTGTATTGAATGTTATGTAATGATTAAATTTTATTTTGTGTAGCCTAGTACAGCGATCCCCGTGGAAGGTCTGGAACCTCATCAAGTCGAGGAGTACATTAGATTTCACACTTATCTACGCATAAACAAAGTTGCATGGTCTCCTAACGGGGATGTTATTGCTGTGGGGTACAGAAATGGATTATTAACGCTTCTACCTGGCTCATTTGAGAGTATATTTCAAACGTAAACTAGCCAACAGTTGTTTTTGTAACATCGTTTTTAGAATTTAATTGTCGTCTATAAATAAAAAATGCAATTTGTTATTATTTTTATGTAAAGAAGTGATCGTTTCTAGTTATTACATCTGCAATGGGAGCCTATATTATGATGATGGATAATTGTTTATGATCCAATTTATACTGCATCGCAATGGAATTATTGCAATTTATTTTTTGTGGATTATTTAGTTTTTGTATTTTCAACACTTGAATACTTTTTAAAACGAAAATACAATGCACAGACTGATATGATTTATTATTATCCGCGAACAGTGTCGAATTGCAAAACAAAATTTCCACCAGCACCTATCGTATTTTCGCCTTTAACAATGATAAAAATCCCGTTTCGAGATGTAACGATTGGTGTCGTGTCGTTTGTACCCTCGATGTGCCGCTGTACTTCTTTTAGAGACCCATTAATCTCGATTTCAAATATTGTGATAGTGTTTTTATAACACTTATATGATGCCCCTGGACCATAGCAGTAACTTATCTTGTCAAAGTATAGTTCCATCATGTATCCTGTAGAAAAGTTTGCTTTTACGAACCCAAAAGTTGAAATTTCGTTGTTCATAAATGACGCAGCAAAGTATGGTAAAGGCGCCACACTCGACTTTCCAAACGAATAGTACGTATTGCGAACACGACTTTCTACTATCCACGATTCGAATCCTTCTTGCCATTCCATGTAAAAGCCTTTGCCGTATTGAACCTCTTCAACGTAAAGGACAACTACCATGGTTGTTCCTGGAGCGTTATTCCGTTGCCATACAATGTGACTGTCTATACATAAGGGATTTTCGCCGGCGCCGGTGCCTAAACTAACTGAGGTAGAGTCCTCGGTAAAAAAGTTCACCGCAATCTTATCTCCAGCATTGCAATCCAGATTGACATTCCGAATAGTAATATTGTAGCGCGTTTGCTGCTGCGGCACAGTCGGGGATATAGTCCACATGCAAAATTTTTCCCTTTGTGCAACATCCGGTGGGGCTGTATTTTCGTTGAACACAAAGTCTATGTGACCTCGTACATCTCGCATGTAACCACCACACAATCCTACAAGTCAAAATGTTAAATGGAAGGAAACTGTTTTTACAATTGAAACGAAACTACAAAAGGAATGCTATACTGAAAATACACAGCATACCTGGATCTGTACTCATTTGAGCAAATGCGTTGTTTACCCATACTCCCAACAACCCCAATAGCATAGGCCAAGAAAATAATACGTCGTTCATTTTACTGTTTTTATTTTGTAATAGTAATTTAGTATGTAATGTGTCGTATAAAACCAGCGCAGCGTCTTTCCCGTCTGCTTGCTGCAACATAAGGAGATGACTGCTACGTGATTTTTCAACTTGACATTCAGAATTTCCACGTTTTCTTTCTTGTTGCTATCATGTTGGATTTGCTTTGATTTGCATAAATCCTGCCCTGATACCTCATTTTCAGTTTTTCATGTTCCCTCTATTTATCTGTGTGCTAATCCTTTTGAGAGCTTGTAGTAGTATCTCCAACATAGTACTACTATTATCCGATCCA
>JAHZNE010005924.1:0-26228 GCA_027744055.1 Callyntrura sp. NNG-2020
CAATATACCCCAAGAAATCTACGACGGCGTTCAGATACGCAACAGACTGTGCGCATTAAAAATGTTTTATCATATAATATTCATGTTCATTAATAAGGAATTTATATCGATGTCTGTGTAATGGAGATATGTACTGCATATTTGCCTAAATAATAATAATTAGGTTCCGGTCCAGAGCGAGATTTCAGTGTCTGATATAGTCATTAATGATTAATGATGAGTGTCTGTCTTATCCTTTGAGCATGTACTCATTCTCTAAGACTAAGGTCATACAAATTAATTATTACAAATCTACAAATAAGCAGTTTTGAGGCTTTAGCATTTGTATGTGTATGTTCATGAATCTTCGAATCAATTCAAGTGCATTTATGCACATTATGGAAACGAAAATTGTTTGTTACTGGTTTCCACTACGATAATATATAAGTATTATTATTATATTCATTTAACCTCGTTGGGTTTCCAATAATTACTTTCGAATTAGCATATAACATCCTTGACTGAAAATACAATGCTTTATCGGTGCACACAACCGTGACCTATCAATCAACTCATAATTAGCTTTTGATCAACTGGTTTACTTTTCTTTCGCGCTTGTATCACCTCACGTTCTGACTATAAGTAGCCAATAACTTAGATAAATCAATACTAAGGCCAATAACTTTAAATATTCGATACTGCGAAAGCGGGGGGTGTTTTTATGCTGAGATCTCTCTTAAAAGTTTATCGTTTTCTTAAGCTGTGCTAAAAAAATTGGTAAAAATGGCGGATCCAGAATACACTGAACAAACGGATGTCACACAAGGCAAGTCCTTGGCAGATATGATTTTTAATGCGGAAATAACGGACCAACCGGAGCAAAGTGAGGTATTGGATACAGAGCAAAAAGCTACACTAGACGAACTAGCATCCGTGCTCCTACATCCAGAAGAAATTCCCCAAGATTCTAAGCGAGAATTTGCGAAAAATTTATATCGAAGCTTTCGTTCCTGTCAGAAGTTCTTGTCTACCCTGGGTAGATTTCCTATTGTGTCCCATGAAAACGAGGACCACTCAATCGTCTTTGAATACAACTGGAACTCCTTCAGTGGAAGCTTATTTTATGTTACTTCTACAATCTTGACTTTGCTGACAATATTGAGCACAGTAAACATTGTGTCTACAATGTTGAATTACCCAAAGCATGATAATTATACGAATGCTACCTGGAATGTGTATGTAGACCAGGATGGAAATGCCAAATGGATTTCCATAGAAGGGTTTCTTTCCGAATTCCCCAAGTATGCAAACGTAGTTGATCATAATGTGGCATTTTACAAGCCTCAGAAGTTACTCCGGGCGGAAGAAATGTTCATTTTCAGAAGAAATTTGGCTTCTTTGTTAATGATTCTATTTTTAATGTACTTGGTCATATTCTCCGACTATAATCTGTAAGCAGACCTGTTTCCTTCACATATGTCTCAGACATTTGCATTCATTATTTCAAATATTGTTACCAACCCATAAAACCTTTCGAAACTACTTTTTGCCAATAGGTACAGTCGACGCAAATTCATTGCAAATTACTTAACCTTTTGGACAGTAAGTGTTGAAATAATGAAAATTGAAGCTACGGGTGACGTCAAAAAGTTTGTCAAGAAATTTCTTCTTTATTACGTCCTTTGGTTTCTAATTTTTTGCCTGGCTGTTGGCATCAACATTGCTCCTGTAGCGTCAGGTTCACGACTTTAACTTCAAACATAAAATTCGTATTTAGTGTGTGTGTGCACTCTCTAATTATATTTTCACTTTTACAACTTTGTTTGCATCCTTTCATTGTGCAGGTGCCCCCGTGTCATTTGCATTTCTTTGGGTGCGCTGCTTTTATTGTTCTATTCATACCGTCAGTGACTTTGCAATTTTCATTATGCGCTGTGTTGGAGGTTTCGTATACCTTTACGTAGTCCTCTGCTCTAAGGTTTACGTCTTCTTCTTCCTGTATATTTGTGAAATTCTTAAAACTTCTTGCACCGTGTGGAATGAACGCCTGGAGAAGGTGTTCACGGCAGACGAGAGGAAGAAAACGAGGAAGGAGAAATGTGTTACGCGAACAGGCTTTGATCACTTATTCAAAGACTATGTCACTTTACTGGATCTTTTGAGCGGAGCTGACACACTTTTTACGAACATCATTGAGCTGTATTTTTCTACCGCTTTAATTTCCATTGTGTTTGAAGTCTACTACTTTTTACGGCCCGTGGCTGAGGCACAATTCGAATTCAGTGATGTAAGTACTCACAGCCAAATTACATTTTATACTGTTACACAGATTACTACACCGCTACACTTTGCGGTAAGTAGACTCAGGGTTATTACTGCCCTCTTTTCCGCCAAGAAAGTGACAAAGATGTATACGTAACGTAAAATCGTATTACCTATTTAAATTGAAAAGGCGAGAATATTCGACATGCTGTTGGTGGGAGTTTACTTGTTCAATTCTCTCATGATATTCTACTTGGCATCAACGGGGGCAGCAGAGGTAGGGGAAGCTTCAGCAAATGGGCTGGAAATTATTCGAAGACAAGGTATCATGGGACATCGGTCGGACTCAGAAATGCATTTCATGATAAGCTTGTACATGAGTTATACTGGTCATTTTGACACGGCTCTTTCTGGTGGTGGTTACTTCATTATGGACAAAACATTTTTTGTCGCTATTGCAGGTTACATATATATCACTTCCATCATATTTTTTTTATTTTAAAGTATGATCCGTTTTACTAAGAAAATGTGTACGCCATCTTCACATCATACTTATAGGAACTCTTATTTCTTACATCATCATCATTTTTCAATTCCAACCCACTCTTGGACTCTCCAACTTGGAGCAGCAAAGTTTGATCGGGTACGATGACTCAAACCGCTACCAAATTAGAACTCTTATCATGCATGTGGAAAACACATTTTATTACTGGGAAAGCAGAGAACCCAGGAGCTAACCAGCTTGCGCTGCTCTTGACATTTTATGAAAGTGTTTATTTCTCCGAACTCAAGCAGCAATATAACTTCGTATTTTTTAAGTTTAATTGTAAATATATCTTAAATGATTGTAAATAAATGTTCACTGCGCTGTTTCCATTCATTCCGCTCTGTACGTTATGGCAATGTATGTATGTATGAAGCTTGTTTATTACAACACTTGGCACTTACCCCTTCAGAAGTTTGTTTTTTTTAAGAAGTTGTTGAGACGGAGTAGGAATGCCAGGAGCATTTGTGGTTTATGTAACCCAAGAGTATAAGAATGATAACTGCGAAAAGCGTCAGAGATGGTTTCTTGTGTAAACAGCTAATATATTCATGCCGATACATACGTATATGATACAAGTTAGATTAGATATTACCGAGAAAAATGCATAGTTGATAGTACTGTTTTGTGCTAATTTTTACGTTCATTTTATTTCAGAGAGGCTACTTCGACCGTGATTTTACTGCACAAATTTTATACCTACATCTAAAGCTAGACATATTAAAATAAAACGATAAAATGATGATTCCTATATCATCTCAACCAACCCAAACGACTATGTTCTCAGCCACAAATAGAAGACGATTGAATAGTTCCTTTTCCAGACGGAGTGGACGGAGAAAGAACGTGTCGATGACGTCCCTGGTAAAAACATGGTTGTTAAAATGGAGCTCCTGTGTGGCAGTGCTACTTGTAGCCCTGAGTTGGTGTGTTAATTTGACAACTGCTCAAGTTAAAAGTGTGTTCGATGGGAATTGTCCGACTCCACAATGTTACTGTGGATTGGACGATAGGCATCGACGGGAAGTAGCCTGCACAACTGGAGGCCTCGATGACATTCCTGTTTCTCGCATGAACCCAAATATCGAGGTAATTCGCATTGTGGCACCATACGAGAAGCCAAATCAACTTACCATTGGCAGATTTTTTCGCCAATTTAGGAAACTTCAGGAATTACACATTGTAAGCAAGCTATTTATTGAGTGTGTGAAATACTGTGTGAATTGCAATCTTAAACTATTGTATATGCAAAATATTTTATTAATTCTTGATGCCAGGTTGGTTCCAACGTGCCAAACATTGGCGAAAACAATTTTTGGGGCATGGTTAGTCTGAAGTTGCTCAACCTTTCACGTAACAAGATTGATAATGTAGTGGAGAGCAACTTCAAAGGGCTTTCAGAATTGGAGACATTGATTCTGTCGGATAATTCCATTTCGTACTTCGTGTCCGCGTCTTTTGAACACCTGACCAACCTCAGACATCTAGGTAGGTAGAGACAGGCAAATAATTTGGGTCAATTTGGAAATTCTATTGGGCTTAATAGATTTGTTAATGTTCCTAAAGCGAAATAAGACTGAAAGATAATTTTTACAACGATGATATCTTATGCGTTTATTCTCATCTAGATCTTTCGCGCAACAGAGCTACAAAGCTTGTTGAAAGACTGTTTTTCAATCTACACAAACTAGAAGTTTTGGATATGTCAGAAAATCGACTTCGTAGACTGGAGACAGACGTGTTCAGAGATATATGGGTGCTACGGGAGTTTCGCTGCCAAAAATGTGGTGTTTCGCAGTTGGATAAGCAACTTTACACATTGCTGCCAAAGCTCAAGGTAGGTGGATATTTTTATGATTGTATGTATGTAATGTATTACGAACATTTAGTTGTTTAGGTACTGCTGTCAGACAGACAGTAACCACCCTTTAAAATTGCTACTTGACTGACTGTGTGCACCTAGACGTAGTTTTCCGGAGCATGTCGCAAAAGAATGTTTGAAATTCTAGTTTTGAGAGTCGACGGGGACAACTGTTAAATATGCATTATTTTTATATTATTCACTGCTACATCCCAAAAACTAAAATGGTTGCATGATTTTACTGTGACTGTGTAGATCTTACCCTTTTTCTTTGTTTTTATACTTCAAATGGGAAAAACGTATTACTTCTCGAGTACATTTCAAGCATCATCTTATATAACTCGTGAGGGGCGACTTAAGAAACCACGAATGAAACTACTGTTTACCATTTAAAGTATCACGTTTTCCCAACGTAGTCAGTACTGTCCTCTCAGTCAGTTTTACAAGACTGTTCGTTACATTGCCTCCATAACTTACAGTTTGTTGTGTGCGTTCAAAGTTTAAAAATAATAATTTTCTTTCCAAAAAAAAAAGATTTTAGATTTACGTTACAACGAGTTCACACATCTACGCGAAGGCGAGTTCAGTGGACTTCAAGCTTTAGAAGAACTCTATCTGGATGGAAATAGACTAACGCAGTTGACAGATGAAAGTTTCAGTGGAGTGCGTCTTGTACACTTGTCACTTTCTAACAATAACATGGGTTCGGTTGACCGTACAGCATTCCATAATGCTTCAGTGAATCAATTAGACATTTCTCACAACAAGTTTGAAAATCTAAACAAGCTCATTTTTCTGTATTTGAAACACAACTTGACGAAGCTTGATATGAGCCGCAATCCCCGTCTCAAGTTGGCTTCGCTTCTTATTATTCTCTCGGAAAACCCAAAGCTGCGTTGGCTTTCTCTTGCTAGGAACAGCTATGAAGATTTACCACTTGACCTATTTGAAGACCAAAGAATGCTACAGCATTTGAATCTTTCCCATAACCGACTGCGGGAACTTTTTCCTCGACAGTTCACTTCGCTGACCGGTCTTCAGGTTGAATTCGAACTTATCATACTGTTTAAATATAAATGTGATGTAATTTATTTAAAATAATTAACTAGAAATATCTTGTATTAATTAGATTCTTGACTTGAGCCACAACCGATTGAGAGGAATAGAAGGAGAAGTCCTCCAGGATTTTGATAAGATATCTACAATACGTGAAATTCGATTGGATGGAAATCCGTGGTCTTGTGACTTGTGCTACATTCCCGCCCTTCTCAAATGGACTCAAACCAATCCAATGTTCCGGAAAGGATGTCTACATTCAAAAAGTAAAATTCTCGTTCCCTTGTAATTCTTGTCATTTCTTATTGTCAAAATGAAGGTTTCGTTCACTTACAATATATGACTTTTTGTAGGTCCCTCCTGCTTACGGTGCAAGGCACCAGAAAACCTATACGACAAACCGTTGGTTACTGTGCAAGAGTCTATGTTGGAATGGTGTGATCCTTACGCTGACGATGGCTACCGAATTCGTTTCGACCTCATCCTCATTTTTATCATTCTTCTGCTCATCATCCTTCTCATTTGTCTTGGACTTTGGCTGAAATTCCGATATTGGGATTCTGCAGATTATTACACTCACGAGGAGTCAAGAAAGGAGACCGGATCGACACCACCTGAATATTACGACCCGACTGTGGATCCCATCCTGGCAGGAATGCCTGATTCTCATTTTTACGCTACAATAAATGGCACGCACACCAAAATGATTTCTACCATTGACGAGAAAAGTTTTGATCCTGATACCAATTTTTATCCAGATTTGTCAGTGACGCTACGCCCTCCTTCTCCATATGCCACTGGAACAGCAGCAGCATCGTCAACCACAGGTGGATCAGGTTCATCCAGCCGTCCAAATGCACCTGTGTCCCCAACAATTTCCAAAAATACTCAGTTCATGCCAGAAGAGTATTCCAATAGATAAACATATGTATGCTAGGACAAAGTAAAAATATATTAATAAGTAATAAAATGTAAAAAGCAGCAGTAATCGCATTTTCAAGGATAATAGAAATGATATTACTACAACGTACTTTTAGATATAAACCGAACACTAGATTATTAATCATAGGCATTATATTATTTAATGAACAACAGAAACAGAGTTATACCGACAACGACACGCAAACAGTCAATGCGTTTTCGAATGTTGCATTAAATGTAAAAAATATCGATGAAATTACAGGATACGTAATACAGTAATACAAAAAATGTGAATCTCCCAAGTACAAAACACACACGAACAATTTTTGAATGAAATTGTAAAATTAAAAGCGAGTCCAGAGTAATGTCTTCATCTACGATTAAAAATTTTATGTAACTTGTAAAAACAAAAAATGTAAAAAGCAGGTTAAATGTACTAAAAATGTACTGAAATATACAAGATATTATTTCATAAGTAGCTAAGTAGTGAAATTAGCTTGTGATTTCTATCCAGCTTGTATGAAACGCAGGTGGATGTCAACGTTCAAGATACTCATTTTTGTTAACTCCATAATAATTACGCCGTCACATGTATAGGTTGTAATAGAATGTTGATGTTAACAAAGAAAGTTCAGTTTTTCCATGTGATGGTTTTGAAATCCCGGCTTACATCACGCGAGTAGAACAAGAACAAGTATTAAACTGGGAACAACGTTAAATTTCGTATTATCTGTAGTGTTAGTGTAGTAGAGGGGAGAAATAATGATTATGATTGTTATATTATATGGGATATTTATAGACTTAAGACCACACGAAACCTTCCTTGTTGTTGCTGTTATCTTCGTATGGAGTTCAATGGAATAGAACATAATAGTTTCACCGACGATGCTCCTACTACCGTGAAGTAAATGAACCAACGAAACGTACGACAAAGAAAACTTGTACTGACAAAACTTGTGAGAAAAAAACTGAATACGTATTGTTTCATGTACTGTAATTTATCTGCGACATGAACTAAACAAACAGTAGCAGAATAAATCGTTATTTTCTGCAGTCACCTCTATATCTGAAACACAATGTGTTTACTTCTTCCCAATTTACTTCTTCGCTACTATCCTAATCTTGGTGTTCCGAAGGGTTTGTTTACAAAGCTCAGATTTGTACATGATTACCTGCTTTTTATTGTTATATAATCTACACAAGAATATGGTTCGGGAATGTTATTTTTCATAGGACTCCACAATTATTATCGAGTCAATGTGGTATATTATGTCAAGCCAAGGGAACTTCATTTTTTATGGAGACTGAATGGAAAAAAGGAAAATGATTGATTAAATTTGAATATTAAGCTCCTGACTTCAAAAATCCAGTAGGAAACTGAAAAGAATGAATCCACATACAATTTAGAATGCTATATACGTACATACATATTACATTTTAACAATGGAGGGAGGATCGTGTAAACATCTATCTGTAGTTATGTAATACCAAAATACGTTTATAAAGAATCGGTTAAATTCTCACATTTATAACTTAGATATGGTATACCGTCTTATCATTATTGCTACACTACAACGTATATCAACATCAATCATTTATAAATAAATTACTATACACACCGGGTACTACTGTATATTTGCTGTGGTAGAGGAAATCAAACTTTTGTAATATAATTCATCCGATTCAACAAGTGTTAAGTTCGTTCTATATTTCAATATTCGTTTACGCGTTTCTAATTTTCTTTTTACATTTTTTCAAGTTATATTTTGATTCTGTACTGGAGATGGTGTTAATCATAGGTTTCTTTTATACTATTTTTTCTTGCGTTATGTTATGTACGCACATTGTGTGTACTTTCTGTTTCTCACTTTACATCACACTTAATATATATAATACAATTTTATTGTTGTTAAATAGTGCTACACATAGACATATAAAATGTTACTTAAATGTTATAACAAGGTAGTGCTTAACAGGAAATACTATACAACTTTGCACAAAATTTAAAAAATATATGTGGGTGAACTTCCACTTTAGGACATTAATCCACCGTGCACTCCTTAAATTAGCAACCTGATGAGAACACAATGACTTCGAAACATTTTATAAAAATGAAAAATGTCAAACGTGCCAGAGCTGTCCTGTTAGATACATGTGTAAAAACTAATTGTTACAACTCTGTGGATAGCAATATCGGTTCATAAAATAGAGCATATTAAGGTGTTTTCATATACATAGTACGTCCCAGAAACTATTTTACCAGAGAAATGTGACCTTCCTTTACCCACAGTCACAGATAGCTACTTTGATCCCAATTTAATTAGAGGTAAGTACTTTAAATAAAACATCCACAATAGTAGGACAAGTGATTACAGATTACTAAAACTGTACCGAAAAAGGACGGTTGAACGACTTTGGTGTATAATGGTGACTAAAACATTTTTGTTTACATGCAAGGTACCCATTACATGGGATAGAACGATTTTTTTAACCAAGCCGCAATAAAGAACGCAGTGCGTCAACAATTTAAACAATCAACAATCATTGGCATTCGTAGCTTTCATGAGATTGTGTGTTAAATATTTATGCAAATGACTGTAAGCTAGGAATCAACTTTAAATTAAAACTTAATTGTACGACAACCATTTAAACATTTCAGCTTCAGAAAAGATATGAATACACATACACCTACGTAGTTTGGTAATACAAACATTTACGATTTAAGATGTTTTTGCAAGCATTATATTTTATCGTTATTTAATCACTCTTATTTAACATTATTTTATTACTTTTCTCTGGTCTTTGAATAAAATCCAACAATAAACAAAAAATGTATAAGTGCATGATAACGAATATCTTCTAAAATTTATAAACTTGTCTATAATAATTGTGTGAAATTATTAAGTTTTCCGTACTTGAATGTAAGTTTTTGCTGGAAGTTCATAATTTACAAATTTCCTTTCAAAATAGTTATGAATTCATGCTATTCTATATAGATTTAATTAATAACGGATTTAGCGCTATATGAACTGTTCGTGTGCAAACTTTTAAAGTGCTCTAGTGCCACTATTAAACATTTATTACATTAAAAACAAATAATAATACTACCTAATGTATGCGTACTTGTTAGAATAAAAAAATTCTTGAGTTTTGAGACATTGATCATATGTCAGGTTATACATTATTTATTGAGTATATAAATACCAAAATTAAAACACTTGAAAATGTTGTATTGCATCTCACAATACTTACATGTATTATATTATTTACAAGTAACGGTGAAGATATGTTGTGTATTTAAATTTTAAAAGATAATCAGTAAATAAAAACGAGTCATCAGTCATTAATTACAAAAATTTGCAATTGGACATAATTTTTTTATCACATGACATTGAAAATGCAGGATAAAAAACCTTCATCAATTCCTGCGAGTATCGAACAGGTTGAGTATATTATTATTCCGATAACAAGTGTATATACCTTGGTCATCAATGACACGGTATCGTACAACTACTGGTATTTAAATGTAAACGAAAGATAGGCGTCCTTACTCCCGGAAATTGAAATTACACTACCATTTCCTACAAGGAAAATACCACAAATTAAGATGTTTTATTACGTACCACATTTTGTGACATTGAGTATAAATCAGATATATTAAAATTGAAAATGAGCAATTTCTTACTGTGTTAATCTGATGTAATGGTCTTCATTGTCAATAATTTTCTGCTCATATTTAGAATCAAATGCATCTTCATCGCTTAATGGTCCGCCAAGGGATGCAGGTAATATTTCTTTAGGAACTGCTTCATGTAAGGAATCCAGCGAACTGTGCATGCAAATCTATTCATAAACATGATAAAACTGTTTTAGCTCGCTTTCATGCTACTTTGGAACAGAAAAATAACAACGCCAGAATGTCGGAAAATTGGGTGTTGAATTTATTGAACCGTGTATTTACGGGAACCTCCCCACTCTCTATATCAATTAAAAGTTTCTGGAAATGACTCCTGATAACCAAAACCCCACCAACTGGATATTTGGTTTATCTCAGTGGAATGTATAAACGACGCAGTACACAGCATATTCACCAGCGAATTATATACACAACTATTTTGGATTCTATGAACGGGAAATTTTCTCGACTAAAATACAATGCTCACGACTTTGCTCATTGAAAACGGGTGAACATTTAATTAACACGATGCAATTTAATTAACAAGGTGTATTTTGAGGCTTACCCGCTGGCGAAGTTTCTTAGACATAAACAATTTCGTCATTGGAAGAAACATATCTACAATGACGCTGTGGTTGATTACATGTATAGCTCGATAACGCAATGGCAAACTATCCTGTGGAAAAACAAACAAATAAATAACGTAGTTAAATATAACTTCCCAAATTAATGTGCAATTTTAATATAGAAATATGCCATTAAAGCGAGCTGGGAGTACTCATGCATAAAAACACACTTTCGATCAAACTGAATGCACATCGTATGTAATATCGGGATTGATCACCATTTGCATGACTATGACTCACTGTCAAATTTGCAACCATTCCCATCGTATTAAATTAACTTCACTTTTTGACTGATTGTCAGCTTGAGCGAGCTCACAGTCACAAGTAGTCAAAAAGTCAATTCATCCAGTTAAAATTTAACATATTTTACGTACTTAACATCAATAAAAAATTGCATAGCCATACACCGGTTTGTGAAAGAACTGAATGTATACATCTCTGGGGAATCAGCAGTACAACAGGTACACAAAAGTCTACTCTCCTGTCTCTTGTATATTTGAGAGACAGGTCTACACACAGATTTAAATGACAATTTCAGCTCAAGCCCAGAAGAAACAGAAGCGCTACATAAAATAACATGTTAGGTAACATACTATATAGACGTTGGCACACATCCTAATCAAGGAAAAGTTGATACATTTGGCATGCTTAAGGCTGATATGCGCTGCATCAATAATAATTACAACTCCCTCTTTTTGTGTTTGTTCACTTTTCAAAGCTTCGAGGCCATAAAATAGCAGCAATTTGCTGCCTAGTTCGGGATTTATGTGGTCCGGATCCCACAGGCCTGTAAAAATCCATACAAAGTAAGAGTACCATGGATGAGTTACGTTTACTGCAGAGCTCTGTACAAGATCATTAGCAGCCCTGATGTTATACCATGCAATCACAATTTTCACAGTCTGGGAAAGATAAAAGAACTTACCCAATCGATCTATCCCTACAATTCTTCCCTGATAATCTCTTTGTTTAAGGACTCCTTGTACTCGGATTGGAACGTCGAATCCGTGTTTTATTAAGCTTGGAATAAATTCTTGAAAGTAATCTCTGTAGTCCACCCGACGAATGCGAAAAAATGTATGAAGCTGCAATTATTAAAGATAGACAAGATTTTAAAATTGATTGACATGTTTTGTCGGGAGAGTCCGTTCGTGAGAAACACAACAAGATTTTATTCCCAACGTTTGAAAGTACACACTAGAGTTGAATTAAATAAATGAGTAGCAATCGATTTTTCACTTTCCACGTCTAATCAAAAGCTCAAATTACTGGAGCGTTATTAATTCTCTTGTACACAAGCAATCCGAGAGAAATTTTCAGTTACAACTTTCAGGATGGTCTTGTTTTCGCATTTGCAGCAAAACAACAAGCGTCATCATTACCACACCAGATAAAAGCATTTTGGGTAAACATTCCCAACAACATTAGTGAAGGAAAACATAATAAAGAACTTACTGTTTTAGTTGCTTTATTGACATCGTACTTTCTTCCACGGACAAACCCTAAGAGAAAATCATCCGTTATGGTATCTTCAATGTCGCGGAAAAGATGCTCCTCTGTAACAAAAGAAAGAAAAACGAAATTAAAAAAAAAATACAGCGGATGATGATCTGTATATAAATACATGTTGTGTACAATCCGTTATATAGGAGTGATTCAACCATTTATTTAAAGTTTTTGCTTCGCTGCAAACTAACAACCGTAAATGGGATCTCTCTCGCCAAAAAACATAAGTAACACGAATACCCTTTACAAGCAATACTTTTGCTTGTATATGTTTTCTGTAAAATACATATAATATATCTAGTAATTTTCTTACTTCTTATATGTTTCCGAAGCGCCTTCAAACACTTCTCCTCTTTGTTCTGTAAATCGTTGATTGTCTCCTTTTCATTATTTTCATTTTCAGAAACTTCGAACGTTTTACGTATACGAAACATTTTTCAATATTTTTAGGGATCCAACCCTCTCAAAACACTTTATTCACAGAAACTCCGCTGTTGTCTCTTCTCGTCGTAACTCAACAACTGCAAAAACTGGACCTGGTTATATTTTCTTGCAAGTCTACGATGTCACTCGACTCACTGCCACTTGTCACCTTATCCAGGTAGAACAACCAACCAGCGTATCCAACAAGCTAATGTTAAACGGCTTATGCAAAAGCAACCACCCAGTTGAAATTATCGTAAAAACTAGCTTCGCTGTCGTTGTCAGTGAGGGAGGATACTAAAAATGTAAAATAACAATAAAAAACGTACAAAACGCTTCACGACTTCTAGAAAAAACTCTGCTACGTAGTGTTCAGTCGTATTTAACAGAATTTTGTGACTCCACTGATTATAGTTAATTAGCTGCTTTCGAGGCACACCTATGTTGTCTCCGCCGCGTCCCTCTAGGAAAAATCTTGTTTTTCTAGAGAGCTTCAACGCGTGTACGTTGAAGAACGCTTGCAGAAATGAAGCTTACAGTAATCACCCAAGGATAAAAATTAAATTTATGACAGTCTTAACCAGCAACGTGTCCCGGGTCGTGTAGTTAAGATTTTGCAACGCAAGTTCACACGTCTTCACTATTTTTACAACAGCGGTTTGAACAGCAAAAGATACTTACGCAATCGCGTAATCCCCCGTATTCTCCGTAGACCAGTGCAGTAGGTTGAAAAGTTTTTTCTCCGTAACAAGGAAATACCTGTATGAATCAGGACAAGAAAAGTAGATTAGACTCAACTCATTGGAAACACAAAGTGCACACACATCACGTGTGTACTCCTTTCAGGTCTGTGCACTGTCAGAGCAGTGGACATACTAAAGATGAAGAACAAATTAAAAGACAAACAAATCCCCACAAAAAACAATATAATCTGTTTTGTACCTTATCCTCACCTTAACCTGTTTGAATTGTTCTGCAATACGTGGGGCTGAAAACAAAAGTACGGCAGCAGCAGAAGCATGAAAATTTTTGTAATGCAAACTTTACCCCCTTTTTACGTTGTTGCTTTCAGAGCTTAGCTCAACTTGGTTGTGACTCAGAATTCAGCCTGAAATACCCTCTTTGTTCATTTCAAATCAGCAAGGCCTTCAACGGGTTTTGAACTGATGTTGTTATGTTCAAACTTTTGTTACAATGTACCACCAACAAGACGCTTGGCATGATGGTCATCATAAAAACTCAGCTTTGTACCTACAGTCGAGTCTTGCATTCACTATTCACTCTCACGAATGATGAATTGCCATTATCTCCATATGCGATAAAAATCCGCCACTCTGTGGATTATACAATGCTGAATTGCATGCTGGTATCTCTCTGGTGAAGGAAGATCATTTTCGTGGGATGTGTTTAAAGCCGTGTGCGCTTACGGCCCTACAATAATATTGGATACATTGAATAGCTTGAGTGCACGCTAATCGTCACAGCCGAATCATTTTTTTATCGTCTCCTTTTTAGATTACTGTCTTTCCTTTCTTTGTCTCTGAAAGGGAATCAGTTTTACATGAAAATTTCAGGAGGGATGTCATGATACTATCTTGCCACGTCCACGAAGGTTTCGAACTACAATTTACATGTATACCTACACAACAAGCTTGTAAATTATCATCAGCTTCAAAACTACCTTAACCACGAGGAGTATCCTAAAAAGTCCGTAAGGACTTTTATCAGTTTCGAATAGGAGAATGCTTAGCTTGTTTTTTTAAGTAATGAAAATGGTTGAGCAATCTTTACGCACTAGCAGAATCGTTAATAAGCGACCCAGGAGTCATTGGTAATGACACTGACATACCAATAAATGGTTACGTGTATTATCCTCCTTCTGTGTAAGCAAACGTTCACTACTACTAATAGCTGTTATGAAAATATTAGAATGTTTTAATATATTCTTCATCAGCGCAATATTTTTGTTATTATTCAAGTTGAAGTGCAAGGTGAACGAAGTGGTGATGCAACCTTAACTAGATTGTAATCTACTCAGGTAGTGCTGCAAGAATATACATCACCAGTTAGTAGTAGCGAGTATAAACGCAGATGCTTTGTATTTTGAATACTTTTTTTTCTCAAATATTACGACGTAATAACCATTAGGGGGAGGAGGGTGATTATTAAACATTTTACGTATTTTAAAAGCGTTATTTTTACCATGCGTTCTTTCGAATGTGTTTATAGCAAACCTGCAATTATGTGGTTACGGGTGGCGAGTAATATAAAACATGATCATGCTCTTTGTTGTCAGTACATTTTGTATTCTTAATTTTCAGTATAAGTGTATGCATCTCGTTCGTGTGTGCACGTGAATAAAAAAAGTATAATAAAAAATGTAAGATGTATTACGTAGGTAGATATCACTGGTCTCCGGGAATGAACATTGCTGCTGACGATGAACAAGCAAAAATTTCATTGTGCTTACACGCTATTTTTTCCATTGGCAATTATGCACCGTCATTTTACTACCATATTGCTTGAAAAGAAAAGCTCAAAACAACCCTCGTGTCTTCGATTTTTACTGACTCAACCGTGACGTAGATAGTTGTGAATCCTTCAATTTATCTCATCTCCATGTGGCAGCTTGCCGGAAAAAATTACCAGAAACGAAATTAGGGAATTTTGCTCATATGTCTTGTGCAATGCCAGTCATTTTCTCGGCTCACATTTACCTTATATTTCTCTAGATTTATCAGTATTTTTGTTCGACGGAGTATAGAGATGCCCTCGGGCGTAGTTGTATATGGTTAATGACACCATCTACCTTAACCAAAGGAAGTTGTACGTCCTGCGTCCTGTCGCAGAGTTTCCCATTTGTTTGAGTACATTTATTATGTATGAAGATGCCTGCGTGGATAAGTGTAATTTATTTGGCAAAGATCGTAGTATGGTATTTTCCAAAGGAAGCACTCCATTGTTATGCCACGTCAGAAACGCTGACCTTGCTTTTTGTACACTTCATTACCTCTCGAAGGGACGACAGTATTGGACAATTGCCACTGTCCTAGAAAGAAATCAATGTCAATTCGAAAAAACCAGGTGACGAAAAGTAAGTCAGGTTTATTATTGCCAGAGAGGTTACATCGTGTACCACCACTTGATTAATACGCACGCTCGTGACTTTCTGGGTGGATAACTGATACAGATAAATAAATAATGAATAATGATATAATCGTCTTTTGTACTCCCTTGTTCAGAGCAAAAAAAGTCAACTGTAGTTCGCAAGCTTATTAGTATGCACGCAATAATTATTGCATTTTCTTGCACGTACGTCTTTCTTGCAACTCGTATGGCGTGCGGTTGAACAAGTTTGTCGCGCATTCTTGCGTACTGTTCCACATCGTAGGTATCCTTTGGTATATGATGATTATTATAAAATGCAAAAAACTGCATTCATATCGGCAGGCTGTGTACTAACAGTAAGTTCACGGTTTCATTATTCTATAAACCGGTTGATGTATGTATATGCAGCATTGATAGACATACAAATACTCTGCCAAGGCACTATTTTGTAGCGTATTCATCATCATTTACTCCACTACTTAGCATCGGAGTTTAGTCCGTATATAGAATTGATTGTGCATTTAGTGTTAGCCTGAGGGGATAACCAAAGCACGCTTAAGCTTCCATTGAAAACACTTTAAAGACGAGACTGGTTTCTCGGGATTTACGTAACGACAGTCCCATATTCTATTCTAGCCTAATTACGCTCATTTGTGTTAACTGTGCATTGGTGGGCGGTCGTGGTCGTGATCGATGTAGAGAGTAGCTGCTTAATGTTTTAATATTAGTTCTGCAGCCACAAGAATTAAACGCTGAAACAAACGCATCACCGTAAGTTGGTCTGGTCTTGAGGTTCCTTTCAGAACAATTTAAGCTGCAGAAGTAAACCCTATAAATCCACAGCGCACATATCTCTAAAAATAAGTTGCCCTTTCATTTTTTTCATCGCCCTTGTTTCTTTTCTGCTACTATACAATTTGATACATCAAATCACTTTTCAAACAGTTAATGCAATGTCAAGTGTACGAAAGTGTTGAGGAATGAACTATATGAAGTACGCTTAAACACCTGTAACACCTGCAAATTACTTTAGCGTAAGGAAGGTCTCGTTGCAAGATAAAAGTTTCTGTTTTTGTAAAGAATAGTTTGGGTGGACACGTGCAGAGTGTATTTTGTACTATTATTTTAAAATGTCTCACATGTTTTATCGAATAAAAATATCTTTTAACATCGCGTGAATAAAAGACAGTAATGATACACGTCATGAAAACTCGAGTGAATGGACCATAACCACAAATACCACTGAATTCATAAAAAGTAACTGAATGTGTCTTTAAAACGGTCATAAACAGAAACATGTATGAGCCTAGATCACATTCACTCTGTTATATGTGGTATTCTGATTTGTTGTAACGGGGAAATACAATATATTTAATAATGCTGTGTTCTGTCGTTCTTTTGATAAAAACAAAACCAAGACTTAACTTAGTTTTTAGGTTAAAAAATTATTAAAAATTGTGACCGCTTGGTGTACGTACAGAAGTTATACGTACGCTTAACATGAATTACTTTATCATTACGTATTTTTGAAAACCAATTCACTCAACATTCAATCTACCTATATGAACTTGTAAACGTATCAAACGAGTCAAGCAAAAAATTGTTTTTTTACTTTTAAAAATCTGGGTCACTCCTAATCACTGCGTCTACGTTTTGAAAATGTGAGTGGATTGGACAAGGCAGTCTTCTGAGAAAAAAACAAAAATGCAATAGAAGTAGAAGTACTACTACCAAGTGTTTTACAGCAATGAAAATATTTCAATTAACTGCAACAAATCATTGTCGAAAAGGTCCGCGCTGACGAGAATCTTTTTGCTGCTGATTTGACTGGATTTTGCAACACAATGTTAATGAAAATTGGTCCTTAGACTCGTTTACGACTATGCCGTTGTCTAGCTAGTAACTAGCAGCTAACTTTTTTTTGTTGTAGAAAAAATCGAAATAAAAAATCGGCTATATATTTTATAGTGCGCTTTCGATTCATTAGAAGAGTTTGTAAACATTGCAACAATATTCTAATTCGGCAAGTTGCACAAATTCGGCAGCAATGCAAAGCATGATGATAACAATTATTTTTCATCTCTACTTTCAACGCATGTGTCAGGCGATGAATGCATTTTTGTTGCTTCTTTTTGATTGTACCATGACATTGAACGTGGGGAACGTGGGGAGTATTTTGAATTGTGAAATAGTAGCTTTTTGGGAGTTTGTGTAGTTGGTTAGAAGAACATGGGAGTCATATTGCATGAAGTATGAGTACGTTCATATTACAAATGTCAAACATGCATTATATTTTGGCATTTGCCCACAGTTGATATTATCGCAGCATTTAGACAATATTCAAGTTGTATTATACTTAACAAATTGCTTTCTGACAATATCGATCATTTACATTATTTATGCAACAATAAAATGCTCTAACGGCACGCTTTTGACTAATGACTGATGAGAGATATAAAAATGTATGACGCAAGAAAACAAATGAGCGGGATGATCAAATATAAATGACATGATCTTTCATGTGATGTGTTGTTTCACGACAAAATGAGATTCCCCAGGATACTTCGATGATGTGATATATTTTGGAGACATGAAAGTTGTTGTAGATTTATTTATTTGGGTATTTACTATTTAATGTAACAACATCCTTGGCATGGACAGAACTACTCAGCAGCGGATTACCAGCCAGCCCCAATGAGGTTTAACTAATGAATTATCTTAGACTACCGCCGTTGGTAAATTAGTTAATTTATGTAGAATTGAGCAATAGGAGTTGTGTGAGACACAATGAAGCAACGATTGGTCTGCAGGGGAATCTATCCCCTAATTTTACTATACCTGGGATGTATTTTCTATGTGGAAGCGACTTCCGAAGATACGTCTGGCCTAAAATTGTACTTGGAAAAGCTTATTACGGAGTATAAAGATAGGGAGAACAAAGCCGACGACTCAGACTGCAAAATTAAGGACGGTGGGGCCTCTACACATAACCACCATTGGGGTACTCTCACAACATTACAGTTTCTGGTAGGAAAAAAATCTGGCTTGAGCGATGGAGAAAAATTAACAAATGTGGAGAAGTTGCGTGTATTCCTAGCACGAATTGGCTTTTTGAAGGTTCCAGGTTCCTTGGTATTCTTAGACAAACAGGCAGAAACCATGCGGTTGGAAGGCTGTCCTGAAGAATCTACCTGGTGGATGCAAGGGGAGAGAGGCATGGACTTGTCGTTTCATGAGGTGGGCAGTGCATTAAAGATTTCGGCTCCCAATGCAGCTAACTACGTGCAAAAGTATACCTGTTTCAAGAGTAAAAAATGCTCTCATACATTTTACGTCATTACTAAACCGCTACCTGAATTGCCATTGGGAGTTCAGCTCAGGGAGGGAGATTCTATGGAAAAGGATTCATATTTGCTTAATTGTGCAGTACCCTATTGTAACGTTAAGGTATTACGATATAGTGTATGAAGATAATAGATTAGCACTTTGCAACAGTGTAGAAATTTATGGCTCACTGTAAAAACAAGGTATCCTCTTTGACCTAGCCTTGTAAAATCGGGAAATCGGACACCCCTTTAAATCGACGATCGTACCCTCCTTACACTATCAAGTGGGCCTTTTATGAAAATTACGATCATGCCAGCAAAAAAGCATCCCTTATAAATAATACGGAGAAAAATCCGTATGATGTGAATGTGGTATGGGAGAATAAAATAAGAAAGGATAAGTCAGCCGAAGAAACATTAAAAACGAGTTACAAAGATGCCACTGAAGCTGAACGGATAGACGCTTTTGGAGATAAGACTGAAAAAGATACTCAATCCAGTTTTAGCTCCAGAATAATAATCGAGAAGGCTAACAGCGACAAACACACTGCTTCGTTTGAGTGTATTCTGGAAGATGCAAATGGCGTTGTTTCCACGCCCAGTGTAATGACCGAGGACTACTGGAAAGAGTACAGGGGGAAAACAAATGTTCACATTATGTCAAAACTATTTTTGCCAGTGACTGCCGGGGTAAGCCTCGCATGCATTGTGCTTGTTGCTATCTTAATTTTAGCTTGTCCCAAGAAAATGGAGTATGATGATGGGACACCGTACACTAAGGAGGAACTGGTTTCCCCCGAAAATCAACAGAGCACACCACCTGCCGACAGCGAATCCAAGACTGCGACTGGCTCATCTTCACAAAAGGAAAAGAATGCTGAAGAAGAGAAGTAAGATGAAACAAGCAAAAAATTAAAGGAATTCATGAAATGAAAGTCTTACTTAAATGTATCAAAACCACATTATCAAATTAAAAATTAATTTTCACGTCTGTATTCATATCAAATGTGTATTAAACACTTTTTTATTCCCTTATTCGGAGAAGATGTTTAAAAAATTGATAAGCCTAAATATTTTGGCTAATAAAGATTCGGGTTATCAGAGTTCAGATTTTTTATCTTTCGAGCTGGCCGTACATTTTTCATAGTCTAACAATGCAATGTCGTCCTCTGGGAAGCCAAGTAACTTTACGTGTTCCAAAATTTTCTTGGTGACTTCATCGCTGGAACTTTTCGTCTTCGTCATCACCATCCACGTGCGCTGTTCATCCTCCCAACAGCGAACAAAAAACACAAAATTTTTGTTGTCCGTATGCGTAATATATAGTGTGCCAGATTGTCCTTAAATGGATAATAATGTTCCAATTAAGATGCAACTGTCTACTATTTAGTGAGGTGTCTACGACACATTATATATCATACCCATACCTTCGTACCGTCTCAAAAATCAAAAGAAGATTATTAGTAAAAAATTATTCCGTATATCAACATTACCCATTTCCCACGCTTTTTCAAAGCCAAGAATGTTGAAATTAGTCCAGTCTGACGGTGACAAATTATAGGAAGTATCTTTTCCATCAAAGCCCCTGATTATTGGAGTCAAACCATCCCACGTGGCTTCTATGCAAGCTTGTGAGTTTATATTCTCCAAAATGTTAGAAGTCGGATCTGAGACTTGTTCCAAGGTTTGTTCCAGGATGTCACTCGACTGTCGGAGTAAATCCTGCTTGCTCATCATAGGAAAGTACCACGTACTCTGACCCATAACCTACATTTTATGCAATCCAACGAACGGCAAAGTTGACACAAAATGAATTTACAATACGAAAAAAAATCTGAAAATATGACAGAAACGTCTATGCTCTGGTTGTTTTCTCTTGGTATTTGCCACATACCCAGTCGTAATCCAACTCGTAAGCAAAGTGTTTAGGTGCTTCGCATTTTTTCCCCTTCTTTTCCTTTTTCCCGGCGGACACGCTGTCTGGAAGTGGTGAAAGACAGGAAAAGTACATGATGACGATTGCTACGGCGGCGTTCTTCCGAAATCTTGCCATGTTGTATGTGACCGTGAATTGGCTCAATACGGTAGGAAAAAACTGTACGATAGAAAATTATTTGCTTTGGTAAGATTATAGGATTTTGAAACCACTGGCGAATTTCCAGGTGAAATCACCAAAGAAGTAGCTGACTTCACGGACGACGGCAATCGTGGTTATGGAACAACTAAAATCTCGTTTTATTTTCGCTGTATTGAGCCGTACCCGAAGCTAAAACGGTTGTCGTCGTGTCGTGTTCATGTCTCGTTATATTACAAACTGGTGAAAAGCAACTCCACGTCCACATAATGAAATAGGCTGGAACAATGTTGTTGGATAGATACATAGATAGGTACACCCTAAAAATATTTGTGTGGATCTATCGGATTTACTCTGAAGCGGAGTTCAATGTGTGTATGTACTTCTGTCATGATTACTAAAGCAGAACTAACAAACAAAATGCTTACGTTGCAGTTGCACGTTTGGACGTGACACTTCACCCCGGTTTCCACCTCTCCACCACATCTTTTTTCTTTTAAATAGATAGACGTGTCTGTCAAGTAATACTAATTCCATTTCCTACATACTTCATACGTGTAAGTAAGTATAACGGGAATCACGACGATTAAAGCAGGGTTGAACGGATGTCACGGGGCAGATTTTACGTATAATGTACAAAGTATATCAATACCCAGTAGTGAATCAAACAAAATCTGCATATTGTAATGGCAATGTACACATGAAATTTTGCAGTTTTCATAAGGTGCCGAATTCGCCAAGTTATATCACATGATTATGGTTTTGTATTGACCACTAGTACGAGTATGTGCATGCTGAAAACATGAAAATAACCCATTTCAAATGTCAGCTCAAGCCAACAGTTCTCTATTACTTTTTACTACCTCACACGATCAATTAGTTCTTTTATGCTGACACTCAACAAAACGTTCATGATTATTTTGAGCAACACGATGTGATATATAGATGAATAACAGCACTGACAATGAATCATATTGATTTGGTTTTGGTTTGGTCGTAAACCAAAACTTTGAGGCAAGTGGTCTTTAGTCATTAGAGGTATTTTACCATCAGTTGGCATCATGGTATGGCATGCTATATAAATAAATGTAATTGCAAAATTATTTGGTCACCATTCACTATTATTTAGTGTTTCGTTGCATGTAATGTATTTCTGGTATGATAGAAGATGGGCATCCCAACAAGTAGATTCGATTCGAAGGATTTACGTGAACAAGCTGAGTATGCATCCTCCTAAGCCGACCTTTTACAAAACGTAATATTTACCCACTGACATTTATTGACCTATTTTAATCAAAAGTATAACGATAACAGATTAAATACGCTGCGTCATCATGCATGAAACTGATAAACTTGAAATATAGTCGCAGGATGACACAATTTTACTCGGCAAGGAGGAATAAATGAACAAGATTACGACATAAACGGGTAGATTCGTTTAATGAATAACGATTCTATGCGGTGCGATGTGTGTATTTTGTTTGACCTGATCTGGTTGGTGAGCAAGCATTAGTTTATTATTCCTGTTTACGTGTAGCGATATGAGTTCCTCTTGCATCTGGTTTCCCTTGCGTGTCAAAGTAAGGAAGAAGAAAATTCTGACGGTGGTGAGTGACGATGATGATACGGCGACTAAAACTTGTTATCAAAGCGGGACAGATTTTGTGCTTGCATATAGGTGACTATAATATGGTTAAAACGCTTCTACAACTTGCATTCAATTATACTATAGTGGTTGCGGTTGAGATATATTTTCAGCCACTGAATATTCTGCAGTAGTCAAATCTAAGGGACCTCTGTTCACTTCTAGACGTTATTGTGCATGAAAATGAATTAAGTTCATTCAAGGCTACGTCTAAAACATTAAACTTTACGCCGCACAAAAGGGCGACTGCTACCGGAACATTTTTTATCTTCCCTTTCTTTTAAACAAAAGCTAGTATTATGTTAATTATAACTGTGTGGCCACTATTAATTAAGTAACTGCATTTACAATTTATGGTAATTGTCTGTCAGTTAAAGTTACATTTTGAAAACAAACAAGTGCCACTCATTTTCATCATCGCAACACCACGCGACATGGGAGACCATACACACGTCTAATAAAGTTTTACCATACTCAACAATATTCTATTTTGAATAACTTTTAGCCGTTAGAAGCTAGATTCGCGGTAACGGAGTCTCACTTCCCACTTGCAGTTTACAATTACAGAGATCTACTCTACTGAACGAATAGGGATTTATAGAGGTACTCAGCCTTGAATGGTTGGCTCTGGACGTATTTTTTTTATGCAAATAACTGAAATTGCTGTTGCAGCATCAACAGGATATTTCATTTACGACTTGAGATATGATATAAATACATAGACAGTACAAAATAATATGGCGTATGATGTAGGAATAGTATAAGTTTGTAAAATGTCCAGCTTTTTTTATCGTATCAATTATAGGAAAATAACTTGTTATTCACAAATGCTCAAAATATTCCAATCCTCTACTTGTAGATAGATATATTTTATGCGGAGGGTAGAGTTGGTCGAGTTGAAATTTTATTATCCTTCCGGCAAACTGCAACTCCCCTGGTAGACATTTTAACTGGGAGCGCGAGTAGGCAATTTTGACAGTTCTTCCCGAAGGACATTTTGACAATTTAGGTAGATTGCATAAATTACTGTCTCTTTTAATTTCATTCCGTCTTTTAGATGTATTGCATGTTTTTTCTACTTTATCGACGACTTTGAAGTTAGATTGTGATTTCTGCTCCAACTTGTGCATTAATTCTTTGTACAATATGTAAAATTTTGTTTGTTACTTTGTTATTGTTTATCAGCACAATCAGATATGAATTCAACGACGAAATTTCATTGTATATTTCCTTCCATTAATGCTATCGGATTCATTTCTCCATCTCGATCCATTTCTAAAGAGAAATCTTAATGTGCCATGTCATTCTCGAATTCAATATACTTGCTCACAAAAATATTTTATCTTGGATTGACTAGGGAAAAAATCCTTTAAAAGTATTTCAACTTATCAACCCGTCAGCGATATTTTACCGCTACGTTCCTTCATCTTGCCGCCTTGACAAAACAAGTAGCTCAAAGTCCATTAGGAGTGCTAATGGAGCTGCTACAGGGCATACATTAGGATATTCTATATATCACCGATGCCATCGCGTCACCAATCGTGGGATTAAGTTTATTATTCCCGCTCTCCGCTATTGCTTGGAACAGTTTGTATCCGCAGCTAGCAACGTATGCATCTGTCTCCTGATTCCATTCCATTCCCATGTAGTATGCATAATACCTCTGTTCCAGTGTTCTTCTTGGGTAAAAACTTTCTTGCTGCTGCTGTCTGCGTCACTGCACTGTAAGGACACAAAATTGCGACGAACCAAGAACGCAGCCCACACGCTGAGCCTGTGTCGACGTAGAAAAACTGGTTGGGTTAAATTGAGAGGGTTGAAGAAACCTCACACGGTGATATAATGGGAGTCTGGGAGCCAAAAAATCAAGCAAACTTTTACCAGAAGAATATGTGATACGAACTTTAAGTGGAGAGGGAAGAAAAAACGAAGATTTACTCAGGTAATACTGGGCTAACTAACGCTGATTTATGTGTACAAGGAAATAGGAACACCTTTCTTTTATGAGAATTTTCGAGACTGGTAAAACTCGCATTGTTGATCATCCTGATCGTGGCATGTGCCATGTGCTTCCACCAGCAAACTTTGACAACGGCTAAACTTAACCTTCCCGCGATTGGACAGGATTTTGCGTTTAGTCCACCCAGTGCATGCTCACATAGGTGTACATAATGTAATTCCTGAATTCTAATTATGAAGCTTGCAATTACTACACTTCTTCTGAGCACAACTTTATTGCGCTGTAGATGTGCTTTCCATCAAAATAGTAAGTAGAAAATAGGATCAGAGTCATCAGAAATCGTCTCAAACGACCATTATTTTATCATAACAAAGTTTATTCTCCTGTTATTGCACAATTCTTTCGAACTAAGACAGAATTGGTCTTCTCCCATGGACGAATTTACGTAATAGATAATTTCGCGAAATCCTTATTTTACCGTCAAGGTGGAATGGACCTGTTTTTGCTCAAGTGAAAGATCGAATTCTTTCGAGAAAATATTTGTTTTTGTCCTCAAGTTAAATGCTTTGAGAAGTTTTATCGAGCGAGGATAGCTTAACATTGTGCCATTTAACATTGGTCCACAACGGGAATGGACGACGGTGGACGCTGGACGGTAGTATTAAAAGGAGAGAGACAAAAACTTGAGACAGTCACAATAAATGGCTTTATCGCGACTTTATTGTTCTGAGAGTGGTATATTTTTCAAAATGGTATGCAATATTGGCCTTTTCTGCAACAAATAAGCCATTCCTCCACTCTCGCTAGACTCATGGAGAACTGTGAAATTTTCATTTTGGCTAATAGGAGGAAGAGTTTTACTCTTTTCTTTCCACCATCAGCAAAACAAATTCAGAATTACACAAACTAACGTCCTAATATCTACAAAGCCAGCGTCATTTTTCATTGCCGGTGCCGAGATTTATACAATAGATATCAAAGGTTTGGTGGTCAACTAGTAAATTTGCTTGCGAAAGGACGAAATTCGTTTACCCACTCGGTAATAATGACCAACTTATGGCACACCCTACAGGCTCCAAGTTAATTCAAATCTTTTATTACATACTTATCTGGATAAATTGCAACTTGTACATGATTTAATTGAAAACGAATTTTTCACCTTACTTACAAGGAACAGTACTTGGGTGTTAGACCGGAAAAGTGATGAATTTGGTATTCACTTATAGTTTACGACCTGCTGAATTCAGTGACATACAAATTG
>JAHZNE010005925.1:0-17904 GCA_027744055.1 Callyntrura sp. NNG-2020
TTTTTTCGGGCGGGCAACGCACAGTTTCGAAAGAAGGTTGATCTATTTATATGCATTTTTTCGGGCGCCTTACGCACACAATTAAAAGGCTTATCTCTCTTAACCGACAGGGTTTAAAGGATTAAAAATGGGCGGTTTATTCTCCGACTGCTTACTATATACAATCATATCAACAGAGACTATTTTATCTTCAGCAACTTTTTGTACAATTAGCGTTCTACTTTAAGCCTTGTTACAACGTTACAGTGTTGCGAAGTAGCGGAAACGTCCCATTTGTACTCATTATTCAAGACTTCAAAAGTGTAATTGATGGCCATGGTGGTGGCCATATGCTACCTCAAAAGCTTACAAGCTTCCCTCCGTATAAATTTTAATATACTACACAAAAGTAGTTATTACCATTACGCATGTAAACATGTAATACCCTAAATTAGTAAGTTTGGAACAGATCACGTATGTTTGTAGAATATTTCATTTCGAATCCCCTGGCCCATTTCATTTTTTTACCACAAAAAACGAGAGTATTATGTACACAGAGCAGAATATTGTTTCAACGTGGTCATAAAACGTGTGTGCAGATAGCAATATGTTTTAAAAATGTGTGTTAATGTAACTACGAATTGGGAAATATTCTTAGTAATGCATTTCCGATGAGATATGTATATATATGCACAACAATTCCCAGAAAAAGTATTTAATTTGAATAAAATCAATTTGTTGAGCCTTTTATGTACACTATGAACAACAATTTGGGTTGATTTATACATGAAATATGGTTTGCTTACACCGTCCACAAACAGGCTCTTTTAAAAGATTTATACACTGACAACGAATTGGATTGCTAATATATGTAATAATTGATAAACCGAGTGAAATACTTCATTCAAAATAACACGTAGACGTAGGTATATAGCAGGATGGCTTACTTTTCGATTTAGAAAAAAACGCATTGTCGTTGAACTAAAAGAATATTTATATAATGTGTCTGTATACAGTGCTAACGGTACTCAAAATGAAATGTTTTTTAATGAAATACTCCAATTTGCGACACCAGTAGGTATGATGTACGCTGCATGCATATTTCTCAATTCTTCCTGAACCTTTCACTTTTTGGACAAGGAATTCATAAACCAAAATGAAGCCCACGTTGTCGTATAAACAAGGAATCATCAGACTCCTATTCAGACGTATAAATTTTATCAACGATTAGTGCCCGACGACTTTTGACTCGATCATCTCCTCTTGTCATGTAGAAACGTCGCAATATATCACTTTCCTTTACTTCAAGCTAGACCAGTCAAGTATGACAGTCTAACTTTATTCAACAGCAGAAACTACACACTACACACTATACAACTCCCTAGCAACAGTTGTAATTGTAGTCTGCGGGGGAACAGCGGGGGGACAAAACTAGCTAACTACTTAAATGATGATGATGATGCAAAACGACCAAATACATCTACCCCCTAAAACCTTAAACCTGGTTACACGCGCAAATGCTGCCACCTACCGTTCCGGAAGCAGTGACACTTACATACTCGTTAACTAACCGATCGTAAAGAAGATTTTATTATTCTAACGATCCCTATCAGCGATGTTGACATGCTATAAAACTTCTGAATAAGAGCAGTTTAAATATTTCAAAATAGTGCACTAATAATTTACTATATACACACAACCTTCGACGGTAACGTGAAACGTCGATTTTTTGACGTGAGTCGTTCAATTTCAGAACTTTCAACAACAGAAAGGCAGTAAGTGATCAGAGGATTCTAATAATATTTACAAATCCAACTTGAAATGCTTTGTCAGCCCAAAAATGATTCATAATCCTTGACTGCATCGCATCATTAGTTAGGTATATAATATACTGCGACTGCCATGTGGCATTTAATAAAAAGGTAATACCATTTACAGCTATTTTATATTCGACTGCACTTTGTAAAAGGCTTCATAATGTTCACCTTCATAAGAACACGTTCCCATTAACTGCATGAATGATTAAAAATGACATTCAATCTGCATAAAACGTAGTTTAAGTAGTTGGAGTAGGACTACTTTAGAGGACATCATGGAATTCATGCAAAATTTAGACCCAACTTGAGTCTACATGTTCTCTCACATCTCTTACAATAAACTATAATCCCATTCTGCTGTCTCATATTCCCTGTGGATCTCCTCTTCTCTAATTTCGCTGTTGTAAACTTCATCATCATCATCCTCATCATAAAGAGTGTTTTTAGAGGACAGGGCCAGGACACAGGCTGAGTTTGCATTTTACATCTAATTAGGTATTAAATGTATGCAAAAGGAAACAATACTAGCAAAGCATTTAATACTTGCCAATAGAGGAACCCAGCATCATCATCTTCATCATCATCCTCATCCTCACCATCACCACAGTTCTCCCCTGCACAAACACAATCATCTTTTGTATCGTCGTAAAGCAGCAAATGTAATTGGCATTGTCACTGCATCGGAATTTCTTTTTTAGAATCTCCCCCAACGAAAACTATTACTTTGCATCTGTCTCTCTTCTCTTCCTATCCTTTTTCTGCAAGCTATAAAATCGAGTCTAAATCCTATTTCAACTGAATAATATCCTCCTCACTGGTACCTTTGTGGCTGGTTATGTGATGATGATGATGATCCATCCATAATGGAAGGAAGCATTTTTTTGAACAAGTATAAAGCAGTCAAGTCGACGAGGAGTTAGCCTTTTATAGAAAGTAGAAGTATTATATTTTCTACGCTAGTTATCAGCATCGTATCTTAAAAAGAGGGATAAACAGCCGTCCCTATACCTTTTTTGTGCCTGTAGTCTATATAGCACAAACAGACCATGTTTGACTACCAACTGTGAAGAAACTAGGTATGCATGCACACACATTCAAGATTATTATACCTCCATAAGTTGCACATTATACCGGGCAATTCATGCTTTAAACGATATGGTTATGTTGACTATTTTATGCTGGTTTCGTCGTCGTCGTCGTCGCCTAAAAGGCAGCATGCCATTTATTTTATTTTGCCTATTATAAAGTACACAAAGTGAAGTGTGGATTATTATGGCTCGTTAATTGTATTTGCTGGGGTATCATTTTTGCAAAGTTGGTTCTTCATCTGCTATAATATACAGTATTGGGAGAATATGTGAATGAGTGATAGATGACATCATCATCTAGCATATATTTTACTCGACTATTATAGAGATGTTTCATTTCATGCAAAGTAATACAGGACTTTGCTGTGTCGACTCGATTCAATTTACACCAACAGTAACGAGCAACCGCAAATTATTTGGGATGCTGCTGGGGCCACCACCACTACCAATACTACAGAAAAAAATTTCTCTTCATTTGTAACGCTGTATAGTAACCGTAACCGAAGTTCAGCTCAAGCTGTGCACCTTTCATGACAGTCATCATTCGGACACCACTTGGCTAGCACCGCAACAACTGGATCTCTCTCTCTCCTTTTTAGTAGCCTTCTCCCTCGCCCTCTGCGCGCTTTCAATTCATTCCGTTCTTATCCGTGACAGTGTTAACAAATCAGGATCCCAGCTCTTCTCATTGCTGCTGCACATTCCCTACTTTTTTCCAGTTAACGGTAAGTACAAAAAATTTATCTCTCTTAGCAACTGCACACACGTCATATTAGGTTAGGGGTTGCGTGCTCCATAACTAGACTGCCTGTCATTTCACGTGAATTCTGCAAATTAAACGGGTATTAAAGGGATTTGTTTTCGGTTGAAAGTACAAATTATTGCTTCCTTCCCATGCAATCAGCAACCTCCTACATTGCCACTGCTGTATTGTTCTCACGAGTAGTCACGAGGCAAATACAAAACGCTACATTCTCTACTTCTCATCACACGCGTCACCAGGAGTCAATGGAAAGCTTTTATTCTCGTTTATCGCTAATACCACATAATCTAGATTGGAGATTAAGCCTAAAATTAAACACATTAATTCTGACTGGAGTCTTGTTTTATTACATGGATGTTGCGCGGTTGAGCAACATTCAATCCGGCGTTTTCGCTGTTGTTGAAAGGATATAGGTACTATCTCGTGGTCTTTGGAATGAATGTGGCATACATTATACATGGAATATTTGTCTTGTTTATTCAGCTGTATTCCACATTCCACATATTTTATGCATGTTGCACCTATTCAAAAATGTGTGCTGTACCACTCATTTTAAAACCTTGACTTGACATTCATTTAGTGTAGTATCCTCGTCAAATATGTACTTTACAACCTCGTAAAATGTTGTACCGATGACATATTTCTTGGGCGCTTTGTCAACGCCAACTGGAAAGCTGCAAAAATATGTGTGCTTTAAAAAGTGAAGTATTTCACCACTTTAAACAGGATTTAATCTTTGAAAAATACTTTTTTCCCTTTAGGTTTAACCCCACTTCAAAAATAAAATGGCCGCCACAAGAGCAACCAAGTCTGGATTAGCTGCTGAATCTCAAATGAAGGTAAGCCAGGGAAGGAAAAAGGAGAAGGCGTTTTCAAACAATAATAATAATAACATATTATTACATATCTCCCATCTAACTTTTTTTTGCATATTATGAAGCAAGCATGTGTATACATTTATTTTATCTTATCTCTCTCGCCATATCTTGTCGCAAAATGGTTTGGGGAAAAGCCATTGGGCACTGTCTGTGTTGGTTCTTTTTTCCCGTGACGGCTCTCACCTCACCTTTGAACGACATGGTTCACTGACTTTACTGTTTAGAATCGGTTCTCTGGGCGCATTCAAGAAAACAACGCTCAAATCTCATTTTCCTTTTATTTCGTCAAACTGAAAACCTGTAATGGCTTTCAACAAGTAAAAATCCTGCGACTGTTAGTACAAAAATGAGCTGAACCTCACACAGACTTTAATAGGCAAACGAGTAAACTACGCACAGGGAATTCTTTTCTGGTTTAAGCTTTTTTAAAATGGGAAAGTTGACTTTGTCGACACTTCTTCCATGATCCATGATATAACTTCAAGTTTTTGCGCTGTTGCTGTTGCATCTGCATCTCTTTATTACCAAACAATCTTCCTTTGTACACTTTTGGTACATGACTAGTTTACAGTATGATCAGGGTGTATGGCATTGATTATACGCGGAATAGAAATTTTGAGGTTGCACCTCTCTTCTACCAAGGTGACTTGACCATTCTTGACTGCAGTAATAATACAAGTTGACCACGGAATAAAATGCACAAGAAAAGAAGGTGCGGAGTTCCTACAAGACGTGCTTAGTTTCGTCGTTAAATTTTTAATAAATATATTGTTACCAGTTATATGGCCTTTTTTACCTGTGATGATTACAAGGATTCGGTGCATGTTTGAATTTGAAGTCAATTTGAAGTCACAAAAAATGTTTTATTATGCATGAACATTTATACCCTGCGCGCATATAGGTAAGCATTTAAGTAAGTTTGGTGGGAAAGAATGCTGCTGATTGATGAGGTTATTGAATTGTTGATGTGATGTACAAGTTGTAAAGCACGCACGTAAAAATGATTTAGTCGATGAGCTTTCGCTGCCTCGCTCCCTTTCTCACATACTGTAAGAAGGCATTGTATGAGCATTTAATGAGTCTATATAATAATCCTCTTGTAAAGTCTTCGTCCTCGTTCCTACCATTATCAGCAGCAGCGTCGACACTTTTATCAGTCCGGATCAGAAGATCCTCTCCTCTTATAGATATCATTTTTTATCATGCCTCCGCATCTCATCGTCGTCTTATTCATCATGAAAGGTGATGGAAAGTCGTTGTCCGCCAATCACAAGTAATGTAACCGTGAAGAATGCTAAAACGTAGAGAAGAATCTTTCACGAGGGATAATAGCTGTCTAAGGTAGGGAAGAATCGATGACGGTAGAGGCATGTAAATGTCCGTGAATTTTTGGCAACGAGTTGTACTGGCCAAAAAGTTGCAAAATGTTTTTTTTTCTCAATTTTGAATCGGAACAGGTTTTCTTATTATGTCTTACATTACAGACAGTTTTAATTTTAATCATTAATAATATTAATCACAGCCACAACTAGGGACAACATCATCATGATGTCATAATGTTTATTGCGAGCAGTGTCATCAAAATCATCATATTTTTTACTGTACCAGATAAAACCAGCGTCGTGAAGCCTAGCGTCTGAGAGTAAAATTCCACTTTAGTCAGCCAAAGATACATCATTCCGCAAATGACTCAAGAGAGAAATGACATAATAATTAATCAAAATAATATCACTCTATCGTCATCTCCGGTACAAAACCCATTCGACTGTCTGTGTAACATATAGACGATAGTGCTACTGCTACTACATAAACATGCATGAATGCATGCAGCATGACATCATCATGCTGCTGTCAGCTTCAACAGAGATTCCTTGTTCCATTTCGTATAAGTAGTATTTTTACTACACAGAAATTCTCATACAAAGGACGAATTGTTTTTGTTTGGAGCAATTGGAAAATAAATGCATCAAAGTTTATCCAATTAACTCCGATATGGCCAGTGGCAAGCCACACAAACCGTAAATGCAATGCTACAAGAGATATTTACTCTTAACGCAAAGTACGTGTAAGTGGCGAATGCCAAGGGAATTGACATATTGACACACAGAGACGAGGTAAATATTACACTAGTGGCCTATAAATACCTACGAGGATGTATGACAGTTATTATTATTATGTGTATGTAGGATTAGCAGGATAATATACGCTGAAACACACAAGTACTCACACACCTTATTTCATTTTAAAGACTAAGAATTATGTCCTTTTCCATTTAGCTTGGTTTTTTTCTTCCTTGGCTGGCTGGCATACACTACACCACGCACATGTGCTTCTTTGGACAAGACTCTTATTTATTAGTCTGGTTTATCCAAAGCGATGATAATGTGCAGATCATAGAGGAAAAAAATTAATAATAGCACAGATTTGGAAAGATTATGTCCACCTTTTTTTAAACATTCAAGGTAATTCATTTCCTTGTTTGGTCACAACACTCCACCATTACGACTATACGTCTCTCTTCTACCCGTCGTCGTAAGAATTTCAGAGAGAGAGAGAGAGAGATGGGAATATAGAATTATCATCCTCATTACCGTCCTCTCATACCATCAAAGATGAGGAGAGAATTAATAAGAAAAATGCATATCTTAAGTCATAAGCAATTTACAAAAACGGTTTACTTTCATCAAGATTTTTTTTCTTGTTGCTGACTATCATCAGGGAGTCTAATGAAGAACAGCAAAAGCTGGCAATAATGTACCACTTGTCTTGACAGTTCTTTAGCTGCTGGTTCTTATGTTGGGAAAGGGAGAAAGAGAAGACACATTACCTTAAAAGGTAATCGGACAGTGACTGCAGCATTAGTGTATAGCCGCTGCGGCGGCAGAAACGGCGTCCTCCCTCCTTCTACAGAGTAGTCAAAGTCAGCAAGCCATCTGTCAAGAAAGAAATAGCAAAAAAGGCTCTTCCTTTCAATGAGGATTACCATACATGTTCATGTTTGTTTCTTTCTTTTGCTGTTGTGGTTTTGTTGCCTTCAAGATGACTGGGACATAAAAAAAAGTACAATAGCAAAGAGCATAGGGATTTTTTTTTCTTTGCTGTTCGTTCGGAGGAGTAACCCTAGTTGGTCAGAGGGGGACTATTAGAACAAGCTGTCTGCTCAATATCATTTTGATTGGGAAGAGTTACCTGACGAATTGTCATACGAAGCTCGTATTATGGCCAATTAAAGGCACAATGCGAATGCGACATTGGAGGTGAAACATGATTACAAGTTGTACATGGAGCATTGTATAAGATAAGAAGGGTATTATGCAAACTCGAATTGCTAATATATGCCATTATTTAAAAGCAACGACAAATGATAATGATGACATTGGATTCTCTTTTGCGAGAGGGATAGATTTGTGAATTGATAAATGGAAATGTTCCAGTTTTACTGTAGTCGGAGTATTAATAGTTAGTCAGAACACAAGTCAAGTTTGCACGAGTTGGAACACCGAGCTGAAATTTCTTGTTTTTCCAAATATCGACATGTGTAGGGTGCTTCTTACGGGGTGTCGTTCACGTGTAAACATTATTGATTAAATAGTTGATAACTGTATTTGATAAATTACATCAAACATCCTGTGTATAATGACAATTTTTGCCTCTATGTGCGAAAAGCAGTTGGCTGACATAGTAAGCCCCGACCCGATGAATTGTTGTGATAATAATGATCTAAGCGTAGTTGGTAATGACCTTCAACAAACCGCTTCAAACAAATGAATAGTCACCATAAGTAAGTAGCAATAATAATAAGCACTGGACAAAAGAAACAGTATTTTTCAATTTATGAATCATGATAGTAAAAGATGAATCATACAACAACGACAAACGAACACCTGTCCTAAAAAGCATATTTATACAACTAGTCCAGCCTATCTAAGCACAAATGCGAAACTGGATAAATTCCCTACTCCCTAAACAAGAAATTGTAAAGAATACGTAGAACGGATAATGATAATGACTAATGACATCATCGTCCGTTTTCATCCCCAAAAAAAGTGAAAAAACGTTTTAACGTTTCTGTCATAAAAAAATGCACACTCGTAATGGAGAATGCGAAGTGATGCTGGAAAAGCCAGTATGACGTATATTTTGGCAGTTAGGCGTGGAGCGGGAAGCCATTAAAATGGTAAGCAGAAAAGGGGATGACTTCAGTTACTTTAATTCGTTGTACAACTCAGATGGCCGATTAAATGAGCTATTATCAGTGTGAGAAGTATGAGTAGGGGGAGTGGAAGAGGAAGAAAACATAAAAATAAAAATTGCATGTGTCTTATGCATTATTTAGCACGTACCGATGATGATCATATCTCTCATAGAAAGAAACGCAAAGAACGAAAGTAATAAAAACAGTATTGTTGATTGTTTATGCTGTGCTTACATACAAATACCTGGGAGGGAAGGCACGATGATGTAATCAGTTTGACGCTCCTTCTGCACATACATCGACCGTTTCGTGCTGTTCGTCGACCGGCTCCCCTTCTGGCAAGAATAGTGATGATGATGAAACGTACCCCTCTCGACTAGGTGACTCGTTTCTTACCGTGTAATCCAACCAATCAATGAGAACACATGCATTCACAAAAAAATTTACTTATTCATATTGTTCACACTGAACTACCACATGTGCTTGTATGACTGCTGGAGTTGAGGATCTGTCATTGAAAAGTACATAAATATTAATTATAGAAATGACAAAGAGTATGCGTCACTGTTGGATTTTATGCGATGTGTTAGATGTGAAGGTACATAGTTTTGAAAGTAAAAAAATAAAAGGAAAAAGGGGTAAAATCATAATATCCGAATTTACATTTTACTATAGACATATCCACTTTACAAGAATGCATACTTACGTAAAGATTCTCATTTTCACAGATGCTTTGCCTATATATGTAGTTTGTTATGAATTTCTCCAATTTGGTTTGTGCATAAAAAAAACTACTAATATATGCAAGGTAAAAGGTAACAAATAAATAGCACATTGCATCATTTTCATCAAGTGATATTTCTTATAGTGATTTGTAAAAGGAATTCTGCACGTAAACCTTTATGCTCTCATTTCTATTAATAGAATAATGAAAAATTGTAAGTGATAATTGGTTTCCTCTTCGTTGATTTTCATTTCCGTTCATGATGCCTCCCGGAGTGGTCATGCAAGTGCAAATGACGCTGTGTGGCTGTGGTTAGGTAATTCTAGCATGTATACTTCGTACAGAACAAACTATTGTGAAGTCGTACAATAAACGAGCCGAAAAGCTTTTATGTTCGTCTAAAAAGTGTAAATACGCTGACCAAATCGCAATTTGTCACTTTTATCAGTTCAATCCTAATATTCAGACTGAACACGTACAATGCTGGCGAGCAAGTAAAAAGGATGTTATGTTGGCGGTTGACGGACGATAAAAAAAAGACGTCGATATAAGTCTTTGTGTAGCATGGTCGACCGTGTCATTTCTTTTGTTAAGCCAAGAGATTTCTCCTCTCCTTTAACCTTGATGTCAAGAGTATCTGTAGAACACGTATATCTCTTTCTTTTTAACATTTAACATTGTTAGCAAATAAATAAATCGTTGAATGGAATGATGTTGATGAACGGATATATGGCGCTTGCACAAAAGAATACACAGTGAGGAAGATTGTTCCATTGCAATGTTGAATGACCATAAACGGACATCCCAAGTTGTTCTGAAAGATGTATTAATATGTATGTTTGCAAGGCCTGTTTTACAACTGGCATGTCTTCATTGATGATGTTGTGAACAACTTAACTAAAGAGCCTTATACCAATTTGCTACGTACCTACTCCTCTCAAATCAATTTTTGCTTTGAATGAGCACATAAGAGCACTTGGCAAATCTAAAACAAGTTTGGTTTTAAGCAGTTTTGGCCGGTACAGTAGCAGTGGTGGCGCGTTTACAACTTACAAGAGGGTACAAGTGGTTTTACCAATTATTCGCCCATTACGGCTTACTAACCCAATGGGAGCAAATGCTAAATTCATTTACAATGAATACAAATTACTGATTCTGAATGACACACCACCTTTAATTGTCTGTACTGATGGTTGCAGCTATTAATTTCAATGTCGTTTCTGCTGCAGTTATTTGCATGCAATGAATTTGGTATTTAGAAATAAATGCAACTTGCAAATTATTTTTCAGGTCGTAATGATTTGAACAAAATATAGCTTGATGAAGGTTGTTACGATAAAATTCGTCCTCGTATCGAAACACATAGAGAATATAAAGGACATTTACTTATGCCATATATGTGTCATGTGTATAATATTAAGAATTGAAGCGTACAGCTCATATATGTAATCATTTAGATGTATATTTTACCAAATTTTTAATTCAAATCAATTCTTAATGTTCAATAGATAAACAGCAAATATAACGAAGATCATGCCCAACAAGTTTTGGAGTGGATCCAACATGTCACCGGTGACAGAATTAACACATCCGGAGACATGGACAACTTATTCGAAATACTTAAGGATGGCACCGTTCTCTGCCGGTACGATTTTGACAGCTACCGGTCACACAGTACTCAACTCAGATTTATAAATTGCTTTTTTAACCAAAATTAATTTTACTTTTTAGACTTGTTAACCAGTTCAAGGACGGTATGGTTAAAAGGATCAATACTAGTACTATGGCTTTCAAGTGCATGGAAAATATCAACAACTTCCTCAAGGCTGCAACTGAACTCGGAGTTCCCACTCAGGAGCAATTCCAAAGTTGTGACTTGTGGGAGCGACAAAACCTCACCTCTGTCGTAATTTGTCTGCAAGCTCTTGCAAGGAAAGCTAACAACTACAACCTTCCCGGATTTGGACCCAGAGAATCCACCAAGAACGTTCGCCAGTTTACCGACGAGCAACTTAAGGCTGGTGATGGTATTATCAGCCTTCAGTACGGAAGCAACAAGGGCGCCACTCAATCTGGTATCAACTTTGGAAACACTCGTCACATGTAAACCTGCAAACTACTCCCACTTCAGACGTTGCACTTTTTCATAAAATCAAAATGGACTTCATGTTTTGTGCTATAAACCACGAAAACATAAAATGAATGTGTCTGCGACTTTTTTTCATTTTGCCCTTTCACTCCATAATCGACCAGTTGAACTAGTAATATTTAATTGTATAAAACTTTATATGGATCGTTTCTCGCTGTTCTTTGCTATGTAGCTTTATCTTATAATAACGCGTTATGTAAAAGTAATATTTTGATATTTTCTATCAATATATTGTAAAATCAAGCTTATCCTTTTCCTGTTGTCCCTCCACTTTTTTGTATGACGTTGGAGCAGTTGCAACTTTAGATGGTGTCATCAGTCATTACAATATTTTTTGTTTAAAGCGTGTGGCATACTTTTTTATTAGCATGCCAGGTATCTGGAAAAATAATTTGAAAACCGCGTCTGATTCGTTAGTTTGGCTTGAAATTAGTATTTAGCTTATTCAGATTCATACCTGTGAGTAAATACATTGATTTGGAATAAATGTAAATTATTATGCTACAGATTTCCATTGATGTGAACTTTTATGTGATTATATGTAAAAAGCAAACTCTTGGAAATAAATTACACATTAAAAATGGTTTCGGCATAACAAGTTTTTTTATTACTGCAGCACAGGCAAGAATAAATGCAATCGTTTCAACATTATAACAAGTACATCACGTACGTATTAAACTTTGATAACAATGTGTCACAAGCAGGGTTTATATATTATGATCCGACACAGTCAAAATTTGACTATCAAGGTACACTAACATAAGGGTTAATGTAATGTATCTATATCTAACAATACGTTGGCTCAGGTTCTTTTCGTAATATCTACTGACCGTAGAAATATCAATAAAATGGAAGGAAAATGAGGAGTTGCAATAGCTAATTATGGAAAGTAGGTAGTTTCAACAATGGAAAGTTTGCAAAGCCATTACACACGTTCAGTATTCTTAAAGAGACAATTTTAGAAGATTGCGTTCAATAAATACAACGAATACTGGAGCATTTTCTATATATCAATGTATTCAAATATAACTGGAAAGACTATAAATTTACCAGCAAAGGTGGTTGAAATAAATGTGGTATATGAAACCACGAATGCACAACGGTTACACGCAGTTATAAGTAGTAACATAACCTTACAATCGTGTTTTTCAAAGGGTTTAAACCGGTTTGTGGAAAAAGCTTTCGAGTATCAAGGGTTACAAATACATACACACAACATGTTAAAAGTTTGGTCTACAAACTTTATATTATATGTTTGGCAGTTTCGTAGTCCCTAATATATGTAACAACTCTACAATTTTATAGCATGATAACGTAGTCAGCCCTCTAATATGAATAATAAATACAAGTTTCATTTGGTATACAGCATGATGATGGAATAAGCTTCAGAGGTAAAAATATTTAGCATTAATTCAAGTTAAATGTAAAACTACACATTATAAACATTATGTATCATAAGGAAAAAGTTCGATGACAGAAGACTGCATACTAGTAAATAACTACTTAACGAACGAAAATGCTTACATAGCATACTTTAGCAGTATTTTTGTTCTTTTCTCCAGATCTATTAAAAAATAATTACTTTATATATTCACATCAGGTAGTCCCGTAGTTGAAAATAAAGTTGTAAACTTGTAAAGATGTATATAAAAATTTTATACACAAATGCTTATTTGATCTGTAAGTACTTAACTATTGATAACAAATTAAAGTTAATAGATTACTCTTTGTTAGAATTATTTTGTTAGCCAGACTTTTGTTTCAATTCACTATTTCCATTTTCATGCACCCCATTTCTTTTACTCGATAACATTTCAGCTGCTTGTCGCTCCCGTGCAAGTTCATCTCGATGCTTCCTTTTAATACGCGCATACGGACCAATATCTGGATCCATGACAAAGTCGTATAAAACTTGGACCCACGAGTCGTGGTGTGGTAAAGTGTCGTAATAGTCCCGAGCAATTTCTCGAAGCTACAATTAAATGTTTACAAACTTAGCAATCTGTAGAAAACTAAATAGTAGATCTATCTATAACAATATTGTATAAATATACTACGTTTGCGACTTACTTTTGGCAAATTGCATGAAAATGACACGTACATTAATGTTGTTTGTTTTTTTTTAATTTACTGATTTCCTTTCGTATGTATTATTTTGTACATTTATTTTTGTTTACCCGATGATGCTCCAAGTGGTATTTTTTGAAAGAGATAGAAAATGGAATGCCGATCGGAAGATTAGCAAAGAATCCAAATATCCTGTTTGCCAACGGTCGCGCATGTCCAAAGGCCAAGTTATGAGCTATTTCATGAATGGCTGCAAAATTTCAAAACAGTATAGATTTAATATAAGCAACCCAAAATATCTGAATATGTAATGACTAAAACTCCAAAGTTTACCAAGCATCAAGGCATGATTAATGACTCCTCCAAACCCATACGCCAGCATGATCACATACATCCATTTCATATCAGCAACAATAGGAATCATTAGGCACTGAATTACGACAAGAAGAGTGACCTTCCATTTCATGTTTTTATCATGACCAAAAAGGTCCTTTATCTGTGGGTACTTTTCTGTAAAATTTAAAAGAATGAACATGTTGTTAGTGAAAGAGAAGCATTGTGGTTTTAACATAATAAATATTTCTACAACATTATGGGTAGCATAACCATACATCTTATCATATAACTATTTAATTTATTCATAATTTTATTAATACGTCAATTATTATTGGCTAAATTTAGAAAATGCAGTGCTTTTATTTTTATTTGTAATAAGTTTTTATAATTACTAATAATTTTACTAACCATTCCAATGATATTTGAATAAAATTACTTTATTATCGAATAATAATCATTTTAGTTTTTACCATTTGCATATTTTCGTGTGGAAAATGAAGTGAACTAATAGAATAATTTGACAGCAAAATACAATATAGGGATTTCAAAATAGGTTCAAGTCATTTAAAAAGACTACAGAAAGAGTCTAATTGAATTTGAAACAATTTATGCAATTTATTTCTGCAGTGTGCCATGCTAAATGTAAACAAAAAGAAAAATTAATTATTATTACAAATTGTTTGCAATAGCTGATCTGATGCAATAATTATTACTTATCACATTATCTGTATCTGTCTGACATTTATGATTATGATTTTCGTCACAATTCAAACCGAATTGTATACTGGACTTTGACTTTTACGACTGTCGTGATTATAATATCTCATTCATGGCCTACGTGAGGTGTGAAAATATCACACTGAAACCGTCAAATTAACGTTGGAAATGTATCACATGACACAATTTTACCACTTACAAACATCAAACATGCATCTGATAGACATTTCCCAGTTTCCAAGTATGCAAGGCACATCATCAGTAAATATAAGATAAACTAAACTCTTTATCGTGCTATATCTGCTTTTTTGCAGTTTTATCAGTACGTAGTGTATATGCATATCGTACATCCAATGGAATTGAACATAATACCACAGTAAATGGAAACCCAACAAACGAAAAAGTACTACTATAAAGGACATTTGAACGAATAGTAATGACAAAGTGACAAGATGTGTCACCATATAGTTTTAATTTATTCTCGTAATCCGTAGTCCAACAAAATATAAATCATTTTAAAACGGAAAACTCCTGGATTAGTAAAACTCAATAATAAATAAAACATAAAGGAATCACAGGGCTTCAAGACTTATTATGCATTTTTATAGTATAGTAAAGTAACTATACTACGAAACAAACAACGTTGAGTATGTAAAGGTATTATCAATATTAAATGATTTTTGTTTGATCAGAGAATAGAGAATAACACATTGACAGAAATTGTAAGACTGATCTAGTGTGACTAATCGCACATCTTTAAAAATTGAATCGCTTATATAACGAACATACTATTCATGAATTTATGATATCATAATATATGGTTCATTTATTTTAAACTGGAAATTTCGTTCGCGGTCTTTATAACAATCATATTCATTTCCAGTCCTAATATTCATCATGCACTATAACATGTCAGCAACTCCGTTGAAATTTTGCTGGGTAAATTACAATAAGTTCAAATGATTAGAGCAAACAGTACAGTACATGTCTTCGTTGAATAAAAAATTATTTAAATATCATTGGTACAGGTAGAAAGTACAAAGTACACAGAAAGTATATCTTACTTAATATTTCCCCTCTTCTTAGCTTATGCGGTTCATCCTGATCCGACCACTCGAAGTCGGTTCTAGAAACATGTTGTCCCATGGTGAGTGGTTTCAGACGTTTTCAATTCACGTTCAAGTGTTAATTTTTTGTGTTCAAAGAAACGACTTTGAAGCAGCACTTCTCAACCAATATAAACACTTTAAGCATCAAGTACGTGCTGGAGTCGTTGTCAGTTATCCATCGACGTTAAGGAATGACACATGCATAAATATCCCTATCCACTTCACTTTCATCAAGATGTCAAAAGATCTTTGCTCACTTCGTCAACAGTCCATAACAATCTAAAAATACACACAAATCAAAGATAATTATAATTAAATATTAGATGGTTTTTCCACTGTGCATATCTGGTCGGAAGAAAAATTATACGTAACAGAATATTATATATTTCGTATGTAAAATTTTGTATTGCATGACATAACCAGTCTCCCTTCTTTGGACTTCAAAAATGACTTTACACAATGATTAGTCCTAAGCTTTTTCCCATGCAATGGTGCAATTATGCAATACTATCGTACCGACATGAAATAACATTATACTAGTCACCACAATAATAGTGTTCGTTCACCCACAATCAATAAATTTTACCTGTTTGTTTGTCGTTCTACTCCATTGTAAGAAGTAAGTGGAGCACACTAAAGATGTGTGCGGTGCTGTTGCTTATCCTTCTTACACATAAATACTTTATAATACGACAACTGCCCGTCTATCCTCTGACCGACTACCACTTCCTGGCTACTTTCCCTACAAAAGTAAAAGCTAATTCCGATATTTTTTTCATATTTTGTCAAAAGCTTGGCATTAATGTTCCGCTCAAGTTTTCGCTGAAAGCTTTTCTTGTCGACCGCACTCCCAACTCCCAAAGTAGGTATGTACACTTTCAGTTTGACAATGGATTACGATTGCCAGTACACACGTGTACGTGCATCGATTAGATCCTCTCCTGCCTGTATTTAGACAATATCGCGTGACAAATTTCATTTTCCGTGTTCATTTAAGTCGGTTGAAGGATAATAAAAAAAGTGGCAAGGCAGTAACGGTACGACCCGTTCATTAAAACTTAAAAATCCATAAAGTAGGTAAGGTTGAAGGTAGTATTATATTTACAAATAAGTTTGGCGCTTTGGACCAATATTTGTCTGGGTAAGAAATAAGGAAAACCCGAGTATTCATTCTATAGAATATTCTATATAGATATAGAAAGTGTGTTTCGGAGAAAACTATCTTAAATTGTTAAATTGTGTGAGGTGAGTAATTGTTTTGTTAACAAGGTTTAGATGTTGAATGCATTATGCATAACCAAATGCACTCATTTGTCACCACTCGTAATGTAATCACAAAGTGCAATAATTGTAAGGATGTGTTGTCAATCATTTTAAAATTACGCTAACTGATTTATGACCGAGAGTATAAAGGGAACGGAACGTGTACATAGCATTACACCATCACAATAATTGAAATTGTTTTAATCATCGCTACGCCACCTTTGCTTGTTGATACCCGACCCCTCCTCCCAACGTCCCAACAAACAAAGAATCAAATGAAAACAGTGACAAATGATGATTTACAATAGCATCACCGTGTCCAAGACCTGGGTGATATCATATCGTAAGGGCGGAGCGATTAAAAAATACAAATTTCCTTGTGCCGTCGCATATTTTCTGAATCTGAAATTCTAAGCGTACAATGTACAATCAACAATGTCTATGGTCTATACACATTCATTATTCATTAGCACAATAAAATACCCAATCACAAATTCAATTTTGAGCAAGCTTAGCATGTATGTATCTTCAAAAATGAAAGAAGAAAAAATAAAGATTTACTTACGGTTTTAAATTCTCATTAAAAAATGAAATCAGTAAATTCACCGACAGCCGACTCCAAATATAACTACAGGACAACTAAAACAAACTTTCACTTTCTTTATAAATTTTAAATTTCTACGCCTGTTGGTAATATAATCCCAGTGACCAGCCAGTAGCAGTAGCTAGACGTTCCAAACTTTTAGCACTTTTTCTTTCGGCGATATTCCACATACACATAACGGTATGTCCAACAAAATTGATTGGGTTACAGACACC
>JAHZNE010005926.1:0-10871 GCA_027744055.1 Callyntrura sp. NNG-2020
CTTACCGCAGCCATATTTATGTTTATTGCCGAAAATAGAAAAGAAGTTGTAGCAAAGGTTATGCAAATTAGACTAGCAGCCTGGGGAGCAGCTAAACAAATATTTAACCGACGGTCTTTCGGAAATAATCCTACATCAACGAAGTAACGTTCTATTTTTTATTCTTGACAAATAAGGAAATGCATTAAGGTGGATTAGATGTATGTGAGTTATCTCATGAATGGTGTTATAGTATTAATGATATAGATAAAACAATTTCACCTCTTAGTTTTACGATTAGTAATCACTGATTACTGATCAGAAATGTAGTCGGAAAAATCAAAACATACTGTTCTTAACATACGTAACAACTGTACAGGAATAAGAATAAAGGCAGAATGGTGTTGAAGCTATGGGGAGCTCAATGAAATACTAATGTATTTGAATGCGGTAGTGCTGTGAAAATTGCTGTTTTTATGATGATATACAGGTGAAATCCTAAAATCATAATGTTTTTGCGTAAAGCTAATTGATGTAACTAAATTAATGCATACGTCGACATTTAATTACAACGGCACTGCTGGGAAGCAGACGTTGACTGATAATCATAATTGCATCGTATCTAGGTATGAAAACTAGTTCTAATACACCACCAACAATTATTTTAGGATACTTAAGTATGCGTAATGTTGGAATCAATAACTGGTTTGTCCGCTACACATTTCTTCAGATGGTCATTAGTTCCAACCGCATGCGTCCATATACATACAGAAAGAACTTTGATTTTGTATTTGAACAAATGCCTTGGTGCTATAGTGGGTAATCGATTTGAAAATGGTATGAGTTCTTGTTTACTTAAAATGGTTGACCGATTGGTGTATTGCTAAAATTAAGATTAGTATTCCTTTTATTCAGCCAATAGTATGTATTTTTGTCGCTGTATATAATTTTAAAACTCACGCCCTTTCTGCCAATTTAAAAAAATTATGATGTTTCTTTTTTTGTAAATAGCGTCATAGGGAGTCTTGGAAAAGTTATTTAATATTGTCCTAGATTATATTTCATTAAATTTGTTATGTTGAAAATGTAATAGGGATATATGGTTCACTATGGATCGATTACTCCGAAGGTTACAGTTGGAGGTTCATTTATTTCTATTTAACATTTTATACTAGCGCTGTATTATTAATACCATGTTAATATTAATCTTGAATGTTAGTATATAATAAAGTAAATATACTGTTGCAAACTGTGTCAATTCAAGCAAATATAAAAAAATTACATGCTTCCAAAGTACATGCTCAAACAGCCAGAACCTCCTTCAAAACATCCAGATAAGGGACAGCACAACTCTACTATTTAATTATGCCCCCAACTTTAAAGAAAGTTTATAAATATTGTGTATATGTGTCACAGTGACGTTGATCAGACAACAATTCCTAACGTGTTCAATACACTTTATGTAAAATGCTGAAAACATACCTAATTTCATAAATATACATTTAAGGATCGAGGGTTATACAAAGTGTTTAAACAAAGTTTATCCCTAATTTCCACATAATTACAAATACTACGCTTAAATACAAGAATTAAATTTTATTATATGAAGGAAATACGCTAAACCAAGTTCTTTACTGACATGAACAATATTTGCTGTTGCGATCGTGATGCTTTACTGAAACAAATCTACAATATATCAATTATCTTGCCCGGAAATTGCGAAATATTTCTTCCCTTCAATGAATAAAATCGCCAACAACTACGGTAGCATTCACTACGTGTTCCAGTATTCCTGAAAAGTAGGTAAGCTTCATTTCCTTGTCAATTTTCCCCAGTTCACCCACCGGAACGTATACCTCTTGGCAGCTCTTCACCGCTCTTACCATGTATTTTCAGTTAGTAGTACCTAGACCTGCCTTCTCCTTCCAGCACCGCAGCAGAGATATCGCTTTGTTGCTGGTAATGGAACATAGATTTAGCATTTCCGAGGTGAGTACGAAAACTATTACACAAAATAACATAGCCGTTGCTGCCATCAATTTATACCCAAAGGCAACAGCAACGCGAGCAATACTAGTGGACACGATCAACACAAAAAATGTGAAACCCGTTTGTGTCAATGTTCCTGTTGCTTCGAACGGCTTTAGAATTCTTTTAATGGCAGCAAGTGCTTTGTATTTTGACACGGAGTCAGCCGTCAGACGTTGCATCATTAACACATCCAATAAACGGTTGAATGATATTCCACTGTACATTCCAATTATCAGTACGGCGCGAATTACACCCAAAAGTAAGATGGTTGTTAGGGACAGAGAGAGAAATCTTATGATTGGTACAAATCCGACAGACACCGGCAGTTTTACCCATTTGAAGGAACCCCAGTAATGATCCAATACCTTCATGTAAACATATGTAGGGTCGGCGTTGAAGTGCACAATTACCAGGACTATGGGTAACGGCATTATGGTCATGGAGAAGGAGAAGGCGAGAAGAAGTATTCCCACCAGATCTGAAACGGGAACAAAGTAAAAATGTTATCTGTTTTTTCATATTAGTATGAATAATTTATATTTATATGTGCATTTACTATTTTATTAATTTCAACGAACAATTAGTTGTAATTATAAGCTTAGTGATTCAAAAAATGTTACATTTTACCACATTTAGGATTCATTTTAAATTTCTGAGCTCCCATTTTTGCCACGCTATTGTTAAGAAGAATGTCTTCGAACGCATTTCGTTTCCACGTTCCTTCCGCATCGTACTCAAAGTTGCAGCAGGCAATCATTTCGTAAATGAAACACCAGATAATTATGTCCACTGTGAGGGAGCTGATCGCAATTTGGAAAAGCATTACCGCTGGAATACTTTGCTCAAATCGAAATAGAGCTGGGTGGGTCCTTGCCATGGCAAAGGCACCTAGAGAAGCCACACCCACGAAACTTTTCCAGACTGAGGAAACTATCATATACCGTTTTAGTGTTTGACGGTTTTCCATTGTCCAGTGTTTTCTACGGGGAGACCAGTGTATGGGGATAAGGGAAAACAAAAATATTTCATTAAATTTTTCGTTAAGGTGGTTCACATGACTGGTAAATTCGGACGCCATGTTTATAAAAATGGGTTCTAAGGTAAACTGTAGAAGCAAACTAAGGTAGTTTGGTACGATTTTTGATGAGGGACATCTTTTTGAAATGGGAAATCGGGGTTCTTCAAACAATTTTAGATCGTCATTAATTATAGGAAGTTGGGTTTTCGACAGTATTTTATAAGCATGTTGAATCCAACAGGATATGTACTCTATCATTACCAAAGCAACTACAAATGTAATGAAATTGATGTTCAGGTAATGAAATGGTTTGACTCGTGTCTATACGGAGTTCTTGCTCCCAGCTTAAGTTGACATATCCAACAGCGTTGTTGGTACGCTGATGGGCATGTCACAGCAACATATCGAGGATTCTAGGAAGCAAAAACTCCTGATAGGCATAGTTTGACCGGAATACAATAATAACTGGTAAGCTACATTTTGTTTTTGTGTCACAGTGGGGCCACCTCGAGAAAAACAGGAGCGAATTGTTTACTTCCTGTACAATCTAACGATGAATACAGTAATAATCATTGAAATTCGAATTTATTTCTACGGATCCATGTACGGTTGCTGCTAGAATTGTTAATGCGGAAAACTAAAAGTGAATTTAAGATTTTGCAAACTTTTAGAATTTCACTAACCATAAGTTCCTTCTAAAGCTTATTAATCAAGTTGTAAATATGAAGGATGTCAGGATTTTATTAAAGTAGTTTTTTATTTAAATTTTAAATACTACATTGCAACAGTTATTCATTCTAATTCCCCGTCATCAATTATGCATCACCAAATTCATTTTGTTGATAAGCAGAACTATGCTGCTATTGTTAGCATGAAATAAATTTAGTTTGATCTTTTGTAACTTAAATCTTCGCAAGAGTCTAAATATTTAAAAACATGATCTGATTTTAATACAATGTATGTTACAATAATTGGTAACAAAAAATATCTCAAATTTTATAATATATTGTAATTCAGTGACATGCCATGTAATACTAAAGAAAAATATTCCAACATTAACCATAAATTATATCCGAAACACATTTTTCTAATGCCTTGCAGCACCAGCATTTTGCGGGGAAACCGGAAACGTTTAGTTCAGAAGCTATTCGTATGTTTTGACCACTTCCATGAGGAGGTGGAACATAATTATAACTTCTTTGTGTATGCGTACAACATACCAGGAAGCGGTTAACTGTGAAATTGTGTCATCTTGGAAAATTACTACAACCTACAACCTACCTACAACCGCTCAATTTCATTGACAAAGCTAATATTAAATACAAATTTGAATTCTAATTAAATAAATTACTACACTAAAAGGGCATTCCGTATACGGAAACTCATTACATTGTCCGTGTGGTAGTTTTTGTGGGATTTCCTCTTTTCTATTAAGGTTGTTTTTTCATAGGTAGTTATTTTAGTCAGGATTGAAGTAATGTTCTTAAATCAGTGGTACAAAAGTATAACATTTTCAGTACCGATGTGGTATAATCCAAAAATCAAAAACAACATGGATACTCTGGAAGTACATTCGGAAATCATGTAGAGTTTTCTATAGAGTTTTACTTAAGTACACAATGAAATGACGGAAACGTAAATTATTACTCCAGCGGAATTTTAGAACTGTAATTAATTGTTGTCAGCGCAAAAATTGTATGTTTTAAAGCTACTGTTCGTATTTTCTATGTTTTTATTATGTGAAATAAGTTATTTTTATCTTAAAACCTGAAATCGTTAAACGCGATTAAATTACAAAGTGCAACATTAAGTACAAGGTAGCATCCTGTCTTAACTTCCAACTTGAAATGTTTATAGAGACTCCATCTGAATGACGGTAGTTTTCTTTCTTTTTGCCCTGTGGCACACATTTAAGCCAATATTTAAAAATTTCGTTGCAACCTCTTCAGTACTTTCTGCTAAAAACGCTATTGCTGCCAAAGCAATGCCAGTCATAAGTACCAGAAACGTAACGATAATATTACCGTGCATCGTGGCTGCTGCCGGCGGCACCTTCTCGTTCTCATTAATAAAACGATGACCACTGGCCAACTGCGGCAGCCACTTGGCAATTCCAGACTCTTTTAGTTGCACCACTCTATCCAACGTTTGTTGAGAAACAAAATTTGAAACTCGAAACATCAGTAAAAACTGGGTATAAGTTTCACGTCCAACTGTCACCATAGAGGTTCCCATAGATTTTAATTTATCGACATATTGTTTGCATTTTATTTGGGGTAAAATTATTGCAGTTTGGCGACATTGTTTCAAATCATTTTGATACCAGTGTTCTTCTTTGTCATAAAATACAGTGGCAAGTGCTCTTGGTAATCCAATAAAATACAAATTAGAGTAAAATCGTATAATGTTTACTTTAAACAACGGAACCATTACCCGGTAATAGTATGACAGTTGTGGCACCACCATGGAGTGAATTTTAGAATCATTATATATCTTCCTCAATATCTCGGATGAGTTACCTGTAATGGTCAATATTTTTGAGATTTCCGTTTGTACATACATGGAACCATGATTTTGAACAATGTGTCTTCCCACTTTCATGTAGTCGATCGGGTCAGCATTTCTTGGGTCAACGCGAATAGTCAAATCTGCAATGCGCGTGTAGATGGTAAAGTTATCTTTAATCAGCTGATCCATCGTTTCGTAATACATGGTCCGTCTATTTAAAATCATTCGATACACATTCGTATTTTTGTAGGCGTTGCTCAAAACTAAGCCACAAAGTAGAAAACCAGAGACCAATACGCGCACTGATGAAATGTTTTCCAAGTGGGGAGAAAATGGATTACCTTGCTCCAGGAGTATTTTCAGCAAAGAAAAGCATCCCTTGCATTGCAAGAAGCCCCGTGTTTGCAAAACCATTCCTTTTAAAAATGTACTTGAATCTGGGGCTATTAGCGCTAACGTAAACACGCCAAAACAAACTACAATTCCAATCCAAACGTATACGTCGTAAGCGTTCAGAAGCTCTCGAAATTTTAAAGATTCTACTCCGCGCTGCCCACAAGTGATAAACCGCAGATCTTGTAAGGGATTATCGATAACAAGCATATATCTATCTGGCAGGGATGTAATGACGGATGTTTCCAATGTCCACTCTGTGTAGAATTGACTTACCCAACCTTCCGCTTTTTGACGATTGCCGTCATAGCAGGTGTTACGCAAGCTATCTGACACATACGTTGAGTTGTTCATGGCCGCTAAAATGATTGTAAACACGGCGTAATAAAAGCGGTTCATTTCGGTAAGGAAATCAGAGACTACCATTTGCACTTGCTTTTGCGGGAAGTGCTGACAGAATTCAAAATGTCTAGACAATTGCTGCGTCTCCTGGGTACTCGACAACCAAAATCCCTTTGAATAGTATGGAGGGTCCGTTAATCTCCTAAAATCTGAAAACCCACCTTGTCTGATCTTTGTTAAGTTTAATTTGACCAGTGAAATGCATTTATCACACATGCCAGGTTGTACTACGGATACCTGGATCTGATTCGGTTTATCCCAGGGAAACCCCGCAATGAGGAAAACATCCCGATAAATTCTAATATGATCGCGTCTAACTAATTGAAAGTGATTCTGTGTAGCGTCTACCCATTTAAGCAATCCCGAATTAGTGTAGGCCGGTTGCTCCATGCTGGACAGTAGCACATGAAAATTTGGGGCGGAGCTTGGAACAAGAAATTCAAATTGGGTGGAACTTTCAAAGGTGAATATTTTTGTGTCAAAGATGTGTCCCCGCTTAAAATAATATGCTGGAAGGAAAAGGCCCAGGCTGATAAAAGAATTCCAAGTTTTGAAATGAGTGGAAGCGTTGTAATACTGAATGGTGGAACAAACTCCTTGTCCTAGTTCATGCCGTCTTAAAAGCTTATGGGAAGGGCACACTATATTTTCTAAGGAACAGGTGTAGTTACAAAACGTTGGTTTATCTGCTCCCCAAACATAGTAGAAAAAGCTTCTGCGACGGCTGTAGAAGTGTTCAACAACGGGTACTACCCTCCGCACAATGATTGGGACGTGGGTCACCTTAAAGTTGACATTTTGATAATCTGTGACAACGACTAACGGTTTTCCAAATTGCAACGTTAAAACAAATCTGTCAAGATGTAATCCGTCGGATGGCGTTTTATCATGAGGATATGATTTTTTATCTTGAAAAAACGCATTTGCGTAGTTGTTTGCTCTCGAATTTAAGGTGTTGTTGAAGGTACGTAGTTTTAAAAACGTGTGCGTTCCTGAAAAGATTGTGGCCGAAAGAAAACTTGACAACAAATAGGAACATATAATAATCTCTTTGACTGGCATGGTAATTAAGTAATTATCTATTTACAGTATTAATACTCAGAATAGCTAGATTCATTTTTATAACTCGTTGTATATAAAAGTGTGTATGCATATTCAATAGAAAGTTATAAGAAATACTGCAAACGCTCCTGCATTGCTCGTTGTAGGTATGCTTTATGATACCATAACTGTGTATGAGGAACCGCTAAACATTGACGGAATACAGCATGCAAGGAATGTAAAAATAAATTTAGATTCACCCAAGATAAAAACAAGACCAAAAGATACCAATAATTTTATTCGTTTACACTAGCCAGGTTTTTCAGCGGCCATAAGCTTATATTTTTGTAGAAATTACAGAGTAAACCAAGAGGTTAAAAAGCCGACACACCTAGAAACTTAAATAGTCATAACTTATATACCGCATGTATCATGCAAATTATAATTAGTAAATAGGAACGAAAAAACCGAAAAAATTGAAATTATACATATAACACGAACTTACCCTACTGGAACTGGATTTGTATTACGGAAACACCTCGAGTACCAATCTGTCATTTGTGGCGCCAAACCATTTTCATAGGTTTAAGTATCTACGCAATAGGTAATAAGCATATTTATAAAATTGTAAACGCCCATGTACAATCAAAACTGTAAAAATTTGCATTGTTTTTATTTTGATGGCGCAATTTTTCCTGTCACATTCTGCTGGAGTAGCTTTGCAATGTTACATGAACATTAGGTCGTTGAACGGAACTGGTTACATGTAAATGTAAAGTATTACACATATAAAAAATAAAACTATAAACTATTGACGCAATTAAAAATAAAGGGACAAAAGATTATATGGATCGTGTAAATATACTCGTATATCAAATGTTTCTACCACTCTGGCGTCTAACATTTACAGCGGTATCAGTGTTGACTAAAGCATGTATTTCTTATATTTTTGTAAAAATGTTATGCTTCCATTTTAAATAACTATACATGCGTGTATACATTACCAAGCACAAACCAACACATTTCTGCTGTCTTGTTATTATCAGTGAACAAGGTTCTTCTAAACGTAATTACATGTTGAAACTCTAAAAACGAAACCAACAATTTTAACACAATTACTTTTAATGGAATTCCTAGAAGGCAGTTCATCGCATTTTCCAAAATGATAAAGTGTGCTATAGAAGTTGAAGCATGAAACAATATAAAAGTACTGAAAAGGTATATACAAAACTTCAATTTGTCTTATTGAAACAGTGTTTTGTTAAATTTTGTTTTTATTAACACAACATTTTACTGCTGCTACCAGCGTTCTATTAATTCGCAGGCAATACATTAATCTAGTAAATTACATGCTTTATGGCCTAACCAAAAATGTATCCACACATACAATTTCATTTTTTGTAAACAGTGTTGGCATGTTTCTAAAATAATGCCGGTGGAATTGTTTCAATATTACTATACTATTACTATTGCCATATTTAGCTATTAAAACGTTTACGGCAACACCCAACTAGTTTAGTACTGTACAAAAAGTTAGTAAATGGCGTTTAACTTTAACCTAGCCTTATCTGAACCCGAAATGTATCTTAAGCCTCACAATAGAAAGTTCATGGTACTTATGTATGGATTTGCATTAAATTTTAAAGTATTCTTTTAAAGTTTGCTTGGTTGACAAGAGAGACAAAACACAGATATACTTTTTATACCATAAATTAAAAACTAGAACTTACTTTCTGCTTGTTTGTTTTCTCCAAACTTTTTCCCTATATTCAAAAATATGATGGTTTAGTCAAATGATCAAATTACTTTTATCCGTCGCGGCGCTAATATTATATGAATGGAATTAAAATGGATATAAATAATTCGACAAAATTAAAATATACATATTCCTACCAATGTAACTACTGTTGCACAAAACGCTTACATTGGTTCTTGGGCACCGTCAAATGTTGGGACCTACAGTTAAGGTATACAAATTGTATGAAATTGTGCTCTTCATTAGTTTTAGGTTGATGTACCTGTAAAATGAATATGATGAGGTGAGGTTAAAACAGTAATTACAACAACGTGGTGACATTAGGTGAACCCTAGAATCCTGGAGGTCCTATGGATCCACCCTTCGGCATGGTCTATGAAGATAATTATGTTGAGCTTGGCATTTAGGAAATGTGTTACATCAAAATATATATATATTTGCGATTTATAATGATGTATTAATGCTGGATCTTATTATTAATACGATATACGCAGAAGTTGCCAAAACTCAACAGAAATCAAAATTGTGTTGTACATTGTTTTTTTAAAACAATACGACATTCATAATAAAGCACTCGAATTGAACTAAGCATGAGTGATACTTGTGCCGGGTGATACACTTCATAACATTTTGTCTGCATCATTTTCCAATTTTGCGGAAGTTTACTGCTGACTCCACTGTTAGGGAGCCACTGTAACGTGGCTTTGTTGTGTCAGTACTCATAACTGCACCAAAATACATACGTGAACACAAATCATTTTTGAAAACATCAAATTTATATCTAAAATGAATGTCAAAACTCCTTAATTAGGTGATTGCATTGAAATGAAAATGTGAAACGACGATATATGTGTCTTTTGTGTACCTAATATTATATTATATCAAGGTTTCTAACCTTGAAAATAATATTTGGCACATCAGGAAACTAAAGTTAGTGTACTTTTTCTTCCGCTTATATAACTTGTCGTCTCAGTGTGTATTAACAAAATGCAGCCCATCCCACCATTATATAATGCCTATAATACATGTTACCACTTTTTGGTTGTTAGCGCTAAGAGTAACTTATAATTAACATTTAATTGCATCCTAAAATATGGGACATTAACATGTTGAAATACAAAATGTACCATAATTATATGACCCAGTTTAAGTGGTCAGGTTCTTATGTTACAACATTCGGTTGATTTATTTCAATTTAGGGCTATAAAAGGATATATTTTAAATACAATGTTATTATTAATCTACAATGATATTTTATAAGCAGGAAAATATAATGTTACAAACTGACATATTCAAGCACTTACATATTTAGAGAAAAATGGTGACAACTTATTTTGTACACATATTGATTAAATGATTTAGATTACTTCACATAAATTTTCAAGAAAAACCTATCCCTAATATTTAGTGCTACAAGCATAACGATTGACAAATTTATAATTGGTTTACTTATATAAGCAATGTAGGCCAAACATTGCATGTTGACACTGAAAATGCAATAAATAATCTAGAATTTACGTGTCCAATTGTAACATATTCTTACATTCAATGAATAAAATCGCCAGCAACTACAACAGCATTCACTACTTGCTCTAATGTTCCTGAAAAGTAGGTAAGCTTCATTTCTTTGTCAATCTTCCCCAATTCACCTACCGGGACGTATACCTCTTGGCAGCTTTTTACCGCTCTAATCATATATCTCCTGTTACTGGAACATTGACCAGCCTTCTCTTTCCACCACCA
>JAHZNE010005927.1:0-14610 GCA_027744055.1 Callyntrura sp. NNG-2020
TCGAACTAAAAACATTTTATATGTAAAAACGATTCGAGCTGAAAAATTCTGGGTAAAATGTTCTGGATAAAAAATTATAGCTTAAATTTTCTGGATACAGAAGTTATAGCTAAAAATAATTCGAGATACCGTATTCGAACTAAAAGTCGCTCTAACTAAAAAATTCTAGCCTGGATCAGAGAGCCCTGGCAACGTACATAACTTTAGCACTTGGGCAAGTTGTTAGGCTTCTGCTTTTAGTTGTAGTACTAGTAGTAACCTTATTATGAATCCGACTTTCATTGTATTTATGTGCAAACAAACATACCACCCGCACACAGACACATACGTTGGTATTACACCAGTTGTTTTGAAGTCAAGGTGAAATGAAGAGACTACAAAGGTTTAACAACAACAATGCAGTGTACTTACGTCGTACGCATGTATGTATTTATGTATTTCGGAGTACCTACTTTTGATTCGGTAGGGATGACAATGCGTGTTGGAAACCCACCAAAGTACGCTTGAAACGATTGCGGTTGCTGCAATGTGTGTTTTGTGATGGAGACTACATAAATGGTTCAATCATAATAACACACTCAAGTTTATAGCAGTAGTAGCTGTAGTGAGAAAAGTGCTCACAAAAACAAATTGGTACTGGTAATAATGTGACAATTACTGTTTTGTCTACTTTCTCCACTCTCGGAGAGGATCTCGCGTTGCTTTTTTGCCATTACACTTTGCCTTACATGTAGTATTGCAGTTGTATAAGGAAATGGGGACGGTGACGGTACATTCCATTCACTTTCGGTGTATGAGTGTATGGGAGATTGTTACTACAAAAGGGGAAATAAAAACTTGTTGAGCTTGTTGTTTTCTTCGAATGTGCTAACGATGAATAAAAAATCGAATCATGCTAAATTGTATTAATATCATTTTGGGAGTACATTTGTTGATGGGACGTAGCACAGAGCTCAAGAGCATAAGAAGTCAACGCACACACACATATATTGTACGTATCATTTTTTGATGTCGGCACAGCAATGACAGGTTGGATAAAATAGGCGGCGGGGAAGGGATCCATGTATGTACACTGAAACTGGATAAGGTGCTTATTTGAGTAACGTGTTGAGTCTGAGTCAGCACTTGTCTAAAAACTTTTTCTAATATTCACTTATGGTAAGTTTTGTTTACTTCACAAACTGTTGTCGTCCATCTTCGTCTGTTTTTTTTTCTCCTGAACTTTTTATCCAGTTACGCGTACAAGGGAATGACATTACGAAGGATGATGCGAATTCCAGTTGGATTTGAAGGACTTTTTATCGCTGTTATCTTTACTATCATCAGCATCAATTGTAAATGGCATTGTATTTCATAGCAACTTGTGTAATTTTATGTACCTTCTCGTGCATTCCCATGCAGTTATACGATATCAGTAATGTAACAACTACCTATATATAAGCATGGAGAACAGCAATTATTTGGTAAGTGTACTATTCTTGATGGACATCATGCCGGGCCCTCATGAAAGATGGCAATACAAAGAAGATGAAACGGATGGAGGCAAGTAATAGAATTCATTTTTAGCATCAATTGAGTTCAGCCTTGTCGATGTCACGGAATGGAAAAAACTGCAAAGAATGTATAATATTTATATATTTAAGCATGCACTGACATTTGCCAGTACCACTACATACACATTACTTTTCCCATGCCGATGGATGAAAAACAAATAGTCACCCACCATCATGCTTAATGCACTTTATCGTGTTTCCTTCCGCCGAACACGAAAAAGCTGCTTGCTCAGTTGAATTACTCAAAAAAAAAACCCAACCGTGCATTTTGCTGTTTCGCAATGCTCCTGATATAAGACCGTGATGGTGCTTAAAGTTCCATGATTATAAACATAAAAATTGCATTTTCTCCTCAACCCATTTTAAGGATCATAACCGAAAACCTAATGTAACCTCAATCCTACGAGAAGCAGCCACTTTATCCGTCCAAAGTGCTGTTTGTTCCCTTGCTAAATGGATACGTAACACATACGTAACACTAGCATATTCGGTTCTGCTAAAGATTTTAGGTTGCATCTAGTGCTTCTACACGTCGTCAGTGATCGTAATACATCTCAGCATCCCTATCTCGTCACTCTTCACTTGCTGTGAGTCCCAAAATGAAGTAATTTCGACTTAAAACAAATGGAAGAATGAAAAACGCTTTAGATATGGAAACTGGAAAAAATGTGAAAGCAATAACTTAAGTAAATTGGTGCTTCAATGTTCCTTAAGTTAATTTTGCTCAGACCTTTTATCCCATCCAAAAAATAATTTTCCCTTGTAAATTCCATTATCAACGCTCCGCAAGTGGTAGCGTGCCCGCTGCTATTCAGGTTTGGTATGGTGATGGTAGGGAAAAGTTCAAATAGTGTATCGTGTAATAAGAGAAAAGTTGGAGACAAGTGGTAACGTAGCTACTCCATGACAAGCACCACTGTTACTTCTACCAACTACTTAACCACAACCATCCAGTGGTCAGACACACCAATTTGTATGGTGGAAAAAATGTTAGACAAGTAGCGGTAGAGAAGAGAGGGAGAGCCTAGCGTACGTCAACTTTTTATCCTGAGGTCACTTCTACTAACTTGCTATCATCATCATTCGTAGGATCAACAGCATCAGCATGGGAGGGTAACAATAGAAGCTACAACCATGCCATGCCGTTGTTGTGGAGGAACGTGCTGCAAATGGATGCGTAGATTATATTTTGGTGAACAAACCGTCACTTTATTGCCTATTCAAACCTGAATTGTATGAGGGACCCCTCAACCCTACTGATTTTTCAAGCAGACAATAATGAAGTTCTACAGGAGCAGTTAGAGAATTTTATCGAAGGGGCAGTAAAAGTTACGTTGCTTCATATTTTCCCCAACGACCTGAAAAGTTGCTCAAAGTTTACTGCTGCAAATTTGTGATTGCAGTTTCTCGGGATTTATGGGGGATGCCGCAGTCTGCCTGTATTGATAGTGTGAGTAGGTATAATTGTACACGGTCGCCTTCAGGATGCGCCTCTCTGTTCATTTCATGTACACTTTTATTGGTTTGAGTTTTGTGAACTTTTTATGGGGTAATCATTAGAGGACAGGAATGGACGTCAGCATATTTTGTAGAAAATCATGACACCATTCCTGGCAAATATTTTCTAAAAAAAAGTACGAAATAAAATGTGCCTACTTACATTGAAATGGCAATTTCACATCATTTGAAAATTTTAGAACCGAGCGTAGTACGTGGCAAATAATTAACGTTACTTTGGACAAGTTTTCTTCTGCTCGCCAGCAATAAACATGAACTTACGTCGTAACTATGACCATTTTATAGGATAAAATTCTTGTTAATCTTATATTATGATATTGTTATACGACCTGACCTGTTCCATAAAACTTCTTATAATTTTGGTCTAACCATTTATTGCCGAAACTTCCAAATTGTATACATACTGTGAAATGAAGAGCATTTTCACAAATGCCCAAATACTGGCAAAATTCCTCTCATACTCATATCATGTACGCTTAATCGGGTTTAGATTGCAAAACATGAACATATTTAAACAACCGGCAAATGCTTCTGCACTATCTGCATGCTTTTCTGGTCTTCACAACAAACTAGATCATGCTCGTGGAAGGTCGAAATTAAAAACCAAGTATGCTCTATGTATCGTTCTGTTTACAATATCTTGAATATACTGCTGCAGGGAACTGTGTCATAATTTTGCACCAGAATAGGATATAACAACCATAACGCTACCGTTCCTACTTTAGGAAACACATGAATGGAAGATTCGTGATATAATAAGCAGATCATTATGCAAATACTGTCAAGGGCATTAAAAAGAGCCTTTCGTGAAGTCTTTGGATTACTGTTTCCTTGAATTTTTATAAGATGCTTTTCACCACGTAGGTAGTATACAGCACTTTCATTATGCTTTCTAGAAAGAAAAGTTTGATTTTAAGTTTAATGTATTAAGCAATTGCACTTCGCTATGCACTACCACTACTTTAGTACAGTGTGACTTTCACATTTCCAGCTGCTTTCACTAAGCCTATTTTTTCAACATAAAAGATCTTGATTTGATTTTCGATTACTGTGAGAGTGTTTGCGTGAATGTGAATCCATTGAGATAAAACGTTTTTTAAATGGTGGTAGATTGGAAGTAACACACAACAAAACCAATTGAATAGAGAAATTGAACTCACTTGATTAATAGATATCGTTACATGTTGGTTGCAACTTGCAACACTGGTTAAAACGTAGGTACAATGCGCTTTTGCAGTAGTAAAACATTTTTAGTTCATTATCGAAATGTATCTCCTTTGGAAATAGAAATTTGACTGAAGAACTATTGACTAAAACGAAATTTATACAATTTTTGTGCTCTCTGCGGGGATCCACCAAACGACGAGGTAAACATTGCAACAATGACACATAATTTAAGCGTGTAAACTCAATTTATTTTATAGGAGCGAGTCAAAGAGAAACGGAACAACATTCCAACATGATTTCCAAGATGTTACTCCAAATAGTATGCACCAACCAGCAATAAAAACCGTTTCTACGACTGAAACACACGGTGTGGTCTGGGATCATTCGTTTTTAAAGGAAAGCGGGTCCGCTGGTGATGTTACATAGCCCGGAAAACAGCCAGTCCAACTTTTACTGCTGTTGCGATAATGCCATTGTTTACGAAAGAGATGAAATAGTTTGGAGAACCTACATAAATGGGATTAGCTGGAGGCTAGCTCTCAAAACCATCCTACCGAACACATACATTTGTTTACTAGTACTTCTTTTGACAGGATCCCTGTAGGTATTGTCTTTATTATAATAAATAACAATAACTCCATATACAATACAAAGCCTATAAATGCTTGCTCTGCGAAGGAAATAAAATTTTAGCTCCAAGTAATTTCTCAGCCAATAAAAAAAATAAATAGCTTCTAGCCTCGATTATTATTGCCAAAAGTGCGTGATAAAATCGCTTCATAATGCATATATATAGACAATACCGCCTTTTAGGTATTGTAGTTTGTTGAACCCCGAAATTTCTCATTTTTTCCACCAGCATTAGTTGTTCTGTTTATCGGACATGTATTTGACTTGATGCAAATACAACAAATGAAAAATATTTCTATTCACCTGTCAACTGGTTCGTTATTATTACCCATTATGAAAGAACTAATGTCAGAATATGTACACATGCCGTGAAACAACAGTCCGCCGTTCCCCAAACGACATATCTTCCAAAACGCAACAAGACCAGCTGCTTGACATGTGTTATATCATTAAAGAGAATGACACACATACCTACTAGGTTGTACATGTGCATAATTTTGCCAACAAAACGAAGTAGGTTAGCGTAACGTTAACTAATTGATTACGACGGGAGTGTTATATATGTGACCTGTGTTGAGTTTCCATAAATAAAGCATTTCTTCAGTAACCTAAAGCTAAACAACATGTAAAAAGGGTTTTGTACGTTTTGTAGAACAATGCGGTTGTTTCTTTGAAATAGGCAAACTTTTCTGCTGCATGGACGGACCAGTAGAGTGTTATTGCAATAGCTTCTGAATGTTGACACACGGAGACAAAGACATGAATTTCATGGAAACTTTATGGAATACGAAAAAAGAAAGTATGCAGATCCGTTTGTCTAAAGCCTTTGAAGTTGTCGTTCTTTTTCACTCACTTTCCTTACGCTTTCTCCCATTTTTCTCGTTTCGCTCTTTCAACGTCTTTTTCCTTCTCTATTTCATTTCATTTGAATTCTTTCTTAGACCCTTCATCACCATTCACTCAGAGTCACGGTTTGGCTTGTACGGCGGCGAGACACATGTAATGTTGAAGTAAGCATCAAAAGAATAACTACTGACAACGTGAAAACACTATGTGTGAGTGTATATATGTCTCGGATTATTTTCCCGACGTGTTTCAACATCCACCATGAAAAATAGGAATACCAGTTTTCCACACGTCATAATATTTTGACATGGAAAGCTAGATTGGATAAAAATCGTATTCCTCTTAAAGATTTGCTCTTTCGTAGTGTACTGCCGGCGAGAAAACCTTACAGTTACCAGTATAATATAATTGTTGGTATTCTAGTCAATAAAATGAAAAATGTATGTATTTCTGCTTAAAGGCGTTCCTGTGAAATCGACGCCCATGTTGCAATGAAGGGGAATACATTTCTTCGTCAAATTGGAAAGGAGTCAGCACCAACTGACCTGTACACTGAGCTTCTTTTTTTCGAACGTTTTGTTGCTCTTTATCAACATGGGTTTATAGTCTGTTTCGAAGGCTGTATTTTCTCTCCGTCCAAATAAAAATGTTGTCGCATATTCTTCAACATCCTTGAAGAAAGTTCAAGTTTTGTAAAGTATATGGATTCATAGATTCATCAATATAACACAAAACTCAACTATATTCCCTACGTTTTAGTGCAAATGGAAAACCTGCAGTTTGATGGCACTCATATGGCTCAAGTTTCTGCATTGTATGTGTTTAGATTTTGTTTCACAATTTTCTCTAGAAAAAGGGGATTTTTTCATAATATACAAATACAGTCGCCAAATGTTATCCCAATTTGACCTTTGAAAGTATTTTCCCCTCATTTCTGTGAATTTTCTATTAATTCAAGACGTTGAGTAGAAACACAAGGAACAATTTCATGCACTACTGAACAAATCCTACTAATTGTTTTAAAAGTGCATTGAAAGAAAGCTTTGGGATGGCGCACATTGATTGCTGACATTCGTCATTCTGGACGTATCAATGCTATGGGTAGCTAAAGATATTTTGGTTGAAAAAAGTTCCCAAACAAAAGGTAGTGTTAGTTCGATACTCCAAAGAAAAACAGGAAATAAAATCATTTTTAACGTCGTTGCTCCAGTTCTAGTGCACACGTTTCCAGGAATTGCCTTGCATTTTTTTTGTTTTTACTTACTTACTCACAGCAAAAATAAAGTAACGGAATATCAGTCAGAAGAAAAATCGAATTGAGTGCCATCGTCATGAATGAGTCCCTGAAGAAAGTGTATTGGTATCAGTTAGATGAGAAAATACCCACTCCCAGCCCATATATCTACAGAAAATACATTATTACTTTTTTCACAATCTGTCCACCACCTGGTTCGTTAGGTCAAGCCCCATACACGATAAAATGGTTAACCTAGCCTTTTGAACGGTCAACGGATACATTTCATGTTGTACTGCTTACCAGATATTGCCGTTGCACGGTCAACATTTCATTGTATACGGTGAACTGAAAAAAATGTGCTTTCCTTTGAAAGGAATCAATGATTCACTTGAATAAAAACCAAGCACGTTCACGTTGAAATCACTTTACATTGGTGACCAGGAATCTACTCACAATCTAAGTCAGAATAAGTCAGACGGACAACTTTGTTGAATCCATTTACTTGCCTGAAATGCTTTCGGCAAAGTAATAAATAGAATTTGTATATGAATATAAGTATTCCTGAAAGCGGACGTCTTGCTTCATTCCTTGCCGATGAAGTATTGTTATAACACATTCGGTCTATATATCCACACGAATGAAAACAAGTTCCTATTCCTTTCCGTCGACAATCCTTTGTCCTTCAACAACTGTAAACTTTCATCTTCTTACAGTGAAATGCATAGGTATACAGTCCTTAATTCGTTCCTATTCCAGGAAGATGAAAGCGACAACGCAAAAAATTTAAATGTCATACCCTTTTGATACAGCAAGGAAAAATAGGCACTTAAAAGATGTATTACCTGGAGTGGAGTAGTTTAGCGACAACTCCGCATTCACTGACGGAAAGCAGAAATGTTACGGGATCTGGAGATTTATGCTTCATTTTTTATTTAACTCCCACATCTTTACATTTCATAGGAAGGAATACATTTAAATGCAATTATCTGAGAGATTGTAATCAGAAGCAAATACATTCTGCCAAACACTATTGTTGTAAGAAAATATTTTAAATAAGTTGTCAGCAGCAGAAAATAATTTGATGCATGCTGGCTCAGACGAACAGCAGTTCTACGGTTTTAGAGGATGTTGACTGATATTTGTTTAAAATATACATAGTACTTGGGACTTTGTGTTTATCTTGTTAAACTTCTAATGCAGAGCCATGTATTAATACACTTTCATGCAAATAACATGGAGGCACAAAACCTTGAAAACTGAGACAGTTCATAATCCTTGAACTAGTAAGTAGTAGTTCAACCGCCTTCCTTTTTCACATGCAATTTTGTTATTTTCAACGAATATGTGGAAATACAATGAAATATAAATAAAGCACTATGATTCGAATTTTTAAGATATAAATTAACCACATTGGCATCATATTAATGTTTTAAGTTTTGAAATCTGTACCAGCACTTAAATTCATTGATTCCAGTAAATTAAAATTTTGAATTCAATACAATTTCCGACAACTGGTACTCTGAATTCAAACTTCCCCATACAAATTCCCTACTTTCTACTTCTCCTCAGTAGTTACTTGATTACCTACCACCAGTGCAGTGGTGATTATGTATTTCTGTTAACTTTGATCCCTGCTTGAAATCACACAATTCAACTAATCAGTGCCAAATGTGAGTCCCACAAATACTTTCAAAACGGCATATCTCATGGTTTCCTTTTTTAAGGTATGCATGATGTGCTCCAAAGTGTCAGTCATTAACGGTTCATATTACTGTGGTTAAACTGCCTCACTGACACCGACACCCAACCTCAAAGCAAAATGATAAATTTTCAAGCTGGCTGATCGTAATTAATTGAAGACAACGTCAACTATCCGTTTTCATGAATCTTATAAACTGTACATTGCTATGATACAGTGCTGCCTCTCCTTCATATATCAATTTTTTAGTATTTGCTTCCAGTAATACCAAATACATGTCCTTCGGAATAAAATACGTTATGACACCCTAGACTCGTAACATAAGCTTATAAGCATGTATGTTCGATTATTATAAAAAAAACTAGTACATGCTACAACTGCGGCATCCGCCAGAATTTAAAATTGTACTGGAGTGTTACAATGCAAAAAAATATTATAAAAAACCGTTTCTCACATGTTGTTTCAGACAAATGGTGGTCTCGGACTCCTCATATAGCAATCTAACGACCGAAGGTCATGTGGGAAGCGGGAGTGTACTTAATTATCATTTTAGATTACAAAATTATCAAGGTAACGGTCAGTCAAAAGCTTTTACATTTTCATTTGTATAATGTATATTTATAATACCCTAGAGGCAACAAGTAAGAGAAATTGACACCTACATAAGAGATAATTTATATGGCAGTAAATATATTGTACGCATTATTAGAAAACAAAAATGAAACAAGGAAAAGTAAAAAAAATGGAGTGAATAATGGCAAGCAAATTGAATTTATAATAAAACTGACAATATTTTTCGTTCATTTGTAAATATGCCCAAGGTTGTCTTTTAATGGAGGACGCTTAATTAAGCACAACACATACATTCATTCAAACATGAGTACGTGGAACTTTGTATGGATAGTTGACTATCATTTACCATTTCAAAAATCAACACAAAAGAAAGCTTGCTAAACTTTTTACACATGTACTTTACAAAACACGTGTAGAAGTTCTAGCCTTGTCTTGTCAGTTCGCCTGATTTATTTAAACTCCAGTTATATCCCTTTCCCCCTACTGTATAGCAGTATAGTAAATATAACATTGTTTTACTTTGTGACATACGTTGTCGGAACGCCATATACTTCGCTCGTTTTGTTACCTTGTTTGCGAGAAAACTTAGTTTTCCATAATTACGGTATCACGTTTCATCCTCATCTCAGTTACATTACATCTGCTTCTGAGCATTCATGCTGGTAGAGCATCGATCTGCTTCTGCATTATTACGGAAGAAGCTCAACCGAAATTCGATCAGAATAAAACCAGAGGATCGTCGAGCATTTTTCCTGCTGATATTGTGTAGCAAACCTGTCGTATGAATTCATGAAACAGCATACCATCATACTCGACATAAGAGTTGACGTTACAGTTCTTAAACTATTAATTATTAATACAAATTGCGGAGGTAGAGGTGCATTGCATATAAAGCACGTGCCTGATGTAATAGGATAGATTTAATATGCGGAAAAGAGAAGGAAAGAAACATTTTTATGTACCAAGAAGCATAACATAGCGTTGTGCGCATTAACTTCACACACGTACAACATAAAATACAGAACGTATCTTTTCCATGATATACAAACAACATTGTAAAACTTCATATAGCATTGCAAAGCAGTGTGAAACACCATGTGTCTATTCTTCCCGTAAAAACAAGCATGGATGCAGGAGAAAACCTGAAAACAAATACTATGCATAAAAAGCAACCGACGTAGATTCAACGTATCAAATTCCCGTAGCGGAGAAAACGCCACCATGCAATTACCCCAATGTAAATTGTTCCAACGAAAAATATCACATCACTATAATAGGCAGCGAGATGAGAAATTTCGTAAATCATATAGTATTCTAAACGAAAGTCGGCGAACCTCAAAATATACAAGATTATTAATTTATGATGGCGTGAAATACATAAGGTCATTTATTTACGATATGATAACTCCCACGTTTGGATAATCGCTTTCATGTTTGCAGTGGCGTTTAATCAACACAAAACCAGGAGTTATTACAGTAAAACAAGTGGTACAACAATATCAGATTGTGCGCGCCTCGTGTGACATGTGGTGTACACGAACTTCGGTAGCTGCTATGTTGAAGATTTTGACGAAGTTTTCGTTTTATGAGCGCTATATATTTAGAGGTATCAAATTTGGTATTTTTATAGCAGGAAGTGCATAATATGAACTTTGCTCTCTAAGGAGCAAAAATTACTTATGGTAAATTTAACTCTAAAAAATATGGGAAGATGGTTGTGCAACGAAACTTTGTTTAAATTTCCCGCTGAAAAAACAAGAATGCACCTGTAATAACTTTTGCTTTTCACAAAATTTTACTGGTGCTATAATATGTACGTACTTACTTCATGTATCTTTATACGCACTGTACATACACGTTTAAAATATTAAAAGACAACCGTTCTCTCTGATTTAACTCTGTACAGTGACAGTATATGATTGTGGAAGAGAAGAAAGATTGCACCAAACTACATCAAATATTCATACCGTGTTTGTTATTGTTTCTATGCGACAGTAAACGAGGACTAGAAAAAGTTTAAATCAAAGAAATATCTTGTTTAAGACGTCTAGAAAACTCAAATAACTTCTGTATTTCATGAATTTATTTGTTTCTATTACAGTATATTCGCCGTAGTTGATAGTACGGACTTTAAGTTTAAACGTTCAAGGTTTTTTAGATTTATGCTATAATTTCTATATTATCACTATTGTAATGTGGCTAGCGATTCTGATATACTCATCGTCAGTTAGATTTTGTAGTATGACGATTTGCAACATAATTTATAACACTACCCGGAAGTAGGTGTTTTCCTGTAGACCTTTTTTCACATTTACTAAAAACTCACTCCTCGATGGCGTAAGTGTCTTTCAAAACCTCAAGTACAGTTCCGGTTCACATGCAATTCTACGTTGAAATTTCTACGAGAAGAAAACGTTTTAAAAAAGGAAAAGCGTCTTTAAATCGAGAGGACAGTACAAGGCCTCGACCACCACCCTTCACTTATTGTTTGACTGTACTCACAATAAAACATTTTCCCGAGCGTTCAAAAAAGGACAGAGAGAGACAGAGCAGACACCAGCATCTGCCACAAAAAGCCTTGCAAGCCAGTATACAAGTTCAAAGTAACATACAATAAAAGAAATATCATGTGGAAAACACGAGACTATCGAAGCATTATAAAAGAAAAGACACACAAAAAACAAAATTACAGTTACATGCTTAAAATATGTCTATTATACAATATAATACAAAATAATACTTATGTTCTGGAACCTTTTATATCCTCCACCAGTTGACTCACGTCAGTTCCGTTGTTAACCTGACCAAACCGTTCTGAAACTGACTTATCGTCTATATCATGAAGAGTAGTAAACACAACATCTACCACAGTCGTCAGTTACTCCATGCAGTATATAAATACATAGTGAAATGTACTTAAATACGTAAATTAAATATCATATTGTTCGCAACATTATGGACTAACTACATAAACTAAAGATAAGTAACATAGTGACAAAAATATACAAGTTGTCGAATATGCCAGTAGGTGTTTTGTTGGGCAATGTACTTGTTGAAATAATTAATTCAGCTAGAGCTCATATTTCTTATCCTAAAACGGGACTAAATGTACTGTTATAGCCTGCCTTTTCTATTCGTTTGTCAAGTTTGATGTGATCTTTTACTTTTCCCGTCCCTTTTCCTCTTCTCTCTGAAAGTAGTTTTCCACTTATTAGTCTTTCATGGTTGAAAGGAATAAAACGTTGTTGGCACAAAAACTAAGTTAAAACGTCTAAAGGATCCTTTCTCTATCCGTGTTTCTTCTCAGTCCGTTCCTCTCTCTTGATATCACACACTGAAAAGTGGTATTTTAGTGAAACCCTGACGTGTTGTGAAACTGCATTAAAATTACTGGCGGCCATGTAGTGTGCTGTTTGTAAATGCATTAACAATTTAAGTGTGGCTAAAAGCAGAGTTATGAAAGATGAAATGAATACATAAAGGAACGCAATTAAATGAAGGGAAGACGAATTCATCTTGTCAAGCTACCAACATTTACACAAGGGAAAGACTTGCCTCTCCAAAAATTCATGATGACCAAGAAAAGAGGAAGAGAGATAGGCTTAAGATGTTGGTAATGGTGTCTGGTGACTGAACACAGTTCAGTTGCTTCCACTTTGTTCACGTAGTTCATTATGGGCTTCAAACTGGTAATAGCAAAATGAAGGCAAGTCAACAAAAGTCTTTAAAAGCTTTGCATCCGCTGAAAACTCAGGTACAACTTGATGTACTCACTCACCACTCTAGCAGCTTCTATAAGCTATCTCTCTATCTGGAACTGGAGGACTGCGGCTATACGAAATTGTTTGTTTAAATATACGTGTACGCCGGTGTAGGACATGAGCCTTTGTGTACCTCAACCTACGAGGGGACTTGTGCCTTGGCAAATAAAGTCTTTTGTGCCCATCTTCCAAGAAACATTTTCGTTACTTGACAACAAGGCTATTTCTCAAGTATGCGGTCAGCTGGGGAATAAGATAATGCAACAAAATCAATCAATCGAGAGTAATGAAAACAGTAAAGTACCTTTCACTTGTCTTGTTGTAATGTAATATACCTACCAGGTTAGTTTCGTTCCTTACAATAATACCACTTTCGACTGTTTTTTTACTTCCAATTTTCTGCCAAGGACAAAACATGGGCATTGAAGGGGTTTAATCTCTCATCTTCTTTCTTGATCTTCAGGTTCTCTTATACTGGTAGTATCTCACTGATGCGCCATAGAATCCTCTTTTTAATCTTTGCGTTCCTGAAAGACCTAGTAGCTAGTAACATATCAGGAGGATGATTAAAGGGAATAGAATAGAAAGCTAAAGAAAATGTAAGAATTAAAGGGGCAAATGAGAAATTTTCTACAGTTGTAGAAACGGTGTAAGTTGCTTGAAACACTACCACGGCGAATAAATATATTGAGATAAATGCAATAAAAATTTTACGCTGTATTTTGCAGGATCTTCCTGGAAACTTTTTCCAACTTGAATATATTTTTGGTGGTGGTTGTTTGACCTTTCGTCAAACCGGAACCTCGCTTAAAGGTGCATTTACACGATAGTATCAGTGTATAACTTTACTTTCAACGTTTCAACTACATTAATTAAACAGCGATGAGCAATAACATAAATATAAGTACAAGGACAAGTCATGTATATTATATAGCTCTAACCAACGTACTATTATCATCAGCATTGAAAACTGAGTAGCATTGCTTCAATGTACTCAGGGCTGTCGGAGCAGGGGGGACAAGGGGGGATAAGCATATCCTGTAATGTATTAGGCTCCCTCCCCCTCCCTATCCTTCTAATGTAAAATAGCCTAAACGTGGGGGGATTTGTCCCCCTCATCTCCCCGGTTCCGATAGCTATGAATGTACTCCCTGTGGGATCTAGCTTCAGAGTATCGAGCTGTATGTTAGGACTGATGTGAATTTGTACTTGTACGCTCTCGAATTCGTTAACCCTGACACAAAACCGGGCAGTATTTTTGCGCTTAAATGTACAATAATATTAAGTGCCTATCAAGAAACTAAATGCATGATGGATCATATAAGGACAAAATTAAGCCAACGTATACGAAATCAGCAGAAGCAGTATTTTTATCCTCCAAAAAGTTGCAAGGGACTTAAAGTCTGGAAATGTGTTTTAAAGGCACACAGGGAACACATTATCATCAGGACGAGACATAAGAAAAATTGGGAAGGTAATGATCATGATGATGACAACCAATGCGCCCATTTGTTTTTTTCTTCTGCAAAACGTTTCTTTCTTAAGCCTCCACAATACTGCATTACATTGAAACGTGCGAACGTGCATGAAAATCTGTAATGGTGCGAATGCGATGTAACGTTTTCG
>JAHZNE010005928.1:0-12616 GCA_027744055.1 Callyntrura sp. NNG-2020
ACTTTGATGAAAACAGAGTCAATATATCATTGTGTGTGTGTGTGTGTGAAATGTTCTAGCGCAGTAATTAAACGCTTATCAGCAGTAATTAATATGGGTGGCGTTTTGGCGTAAAAAACATTTGATCAGAGAAACTAATAAGACGAAGTGGGTAACTGAGTAACCTACAATATTATATGTGCTGTGTTTCAAAGTAATTGGAACGATGATCATTTAGGCGACTAAATATTTCACTTTGCTTATATTTAAGCAAAGGCAAAACTGGAGTGATTGTCAGTAGCTAATCCTATTTCAGATATGCTGGTTTTAACCTTTTAAAAGCACGCTTAAAATATAAAATCATATAAAACTACTACAAAATATCAAATCAATTAAAACACGACTATTTTGTTTCTGCTCGCCAAAACAACTTCAAACTATACAACAAGCAGCATCAAAGCAGGACGGGGATGGGTGAGTAAAATATATTTGCATATCTAGCGCCATTTTATGGAAGTTTAAAATTCTATAATTAAACCCATCTGTCTATAGCTCGGCGACGAGGAGAAGCTTGGCTGACTTATGTCGCCAACGACTGCGCTATCACTACCGCGATGGTATTGGCAGCCTCCTTGCGAATGACACGAACAACGCGGAAGATTTCTGTGATCATATCTACAACTGTAACTAATGAATCTAGAAAGATTTTACGACAAGGATTTGATAACACGTTTTTGTTGGATGTCAACTTAGCGATGAATGAAGTGTGCGGGGAGGGCGTGGATGACTTAAAGAGTGACTCATTACGAGGGAAAATATTCGCATTTTCTCTGAATGTTTATGACAAATGCATTTTTCTTCCAACCACGACCATGCTTTTAGAAAATTGTGACGACTGGTTTGACTATAACGGCACCAGGAATTTCATCTTGAAGGACTTCAGTGATAACATGGAAATATTTCTATTCACCCCGAGACCAGGTTTATGGGAGTTTCTAGACGACTGCAGCAAAACACGACAAGTGGAAGACAAAAGTTTCCTCTTTGACCATATCAGTATTTGGCTGAAAAATAACAACACTCGGAAATTCGAACTTAATCAAGATGGGATGTTTTCCGGGTGTGTTAACTTGTCCGGGGAACATGGCAGACTTATTTTTGGATGGTAAACATTATTACAATTTATCAACAAAAAAACCAACCTCAGAACAATGATGATGATAACAGCATTTTTAAAATTAAAGCGGACACCACCAACTCAAAATAATTAATTTCGTTGATTTTTCGGACAATGGCATCGGATTTATGGAGAAGCTGAAGTCGCTTTGGGCCGATAAACACCTGGGGCTAATTGAGAAAGTAAGATTTTTATTTCCAATAGCGCACCAACTTTAGTAAAACAATAATTACGTCTACAAAATAATGAATGAAGCAAATATGTACATACACATATATAAGAACGAAATTTTAAAAAATATGCAAGAAAAACATTTATTGATCACTTTGATGACTTTCTTGTTTTCAGAACGTTGTAGAAAAATGGCTGCAGATATTTGAGGAGCAGGTTGACGGCACCTTGTATCATGTTCGTACCGCTCCCAAATGGAAAGATACGCACCACCAAAGATTATACGACACTGAACCAATAGCGATAATCGGAATGAGTTGTCGATTTCCGGGGGCTGGTTCCTTGGATGAGTTTTGGAAACTGATGTATTCCGGGGAGGAGGGAATTTGTGTGGCGCCACCCTTTCGCTGGACAAAAGATAACTCTATCTTTGGCAGATCAAAGGAAAGAAAGGCCAACGCAGGATTCTTGACCATTCCTGTGGACGAATTTGACTCCAAATTTTTTGGAATAAGTCCAAAGGAAGCGGCGTTTTTAGACCCCCAGGCAAGACTCCTTCATGAGGTCATGTGGGAGGGAATAGAAGGGAGCGGGATCGATCCACTGGCTCTGCGCGGGAGTCACACGGGCATATTTGTAGGCAGCTGGATGTATGACTATAAGGATATTGTGCAGAATTCTACGGAGCGGGACTTTTTCAGGACGTACATGGGAAACAGTCTTGGCGCCACTGCGGCAAGACTCTCATTTCTATTAGGATTGACTGGCCCCAACATTGCCACGGAAAGTGGCTGCTCATCTTCTATTGTGGCAGTTGACTTGGCAGTAAAAAGTCTGAGAAATGGAGAAACTAATTTGGCGATTGCGGGAGGGGTCAACTTACTTTTGCATCCATTCGAAGCGAATTCAATGGATGAAGTCTTGGCCCCAGATGGGAGATGTAAAACTTTTGACGAGAAAGCAAATGGATTTGGCAGAGCTGAAGGCTGTGGAGTACTGGTTTTGAAGCGCTTGAGTGATGCGCTTCGAGATAGAGATCACATCTGGGCGATGATACGAGGCTCAGCTATTTCTCAGGAAGGTATGAGTCGTAGTTTGGGTACTCCCACTGTACATGGCGAAGCACTGGCTATGCAACTCGCTATGGAGGATGCTGGAGTGAACCCGAAAGATGTTAGCTTTGTAGAGACCCATGGAACTGGAACGAGAGTTGGAGATCCGATGGAGGTGGCAGCAATCACAAAAGCGTACCACTCTATTAGCAGAGAGAACCCACTTATCATAGGTTCCGTGAAGACCAACGTGGGGCACACGGAGAGCTGTTCCGGAATTACTGGGATCATAAAAACTGTGCTTGCCATGCAACATGAAGTAATTCCGAAACACCTCAACTTTGATAAAATGAATCCCGAGATAAATTTGGAGGCAATTCCTGCAATACTTCCAACGGTGCCTGTTCCCTGGCCAAAGGTTGAAGGTCATCCCCGGATTGCTGGAGTGAGTTCTTTTGGAATCACGGGAACTGATGGACATGTGATCATTGAAGAGCCTCCAACTTATAGTCTGCCAAAATTTACTTTTCCGTTTGATCGACCCATGCATTTAATCAAATTTTCAGCAAAAAGTAACGAAGCGCTAGGGCAAATCCTTAAGGAATTCGGAAACTCATTTAAGGAGAAACAACATGACGTAATATTGAGCGACGTCGCTTATTCCGCCAACACCGGAAGGGCATCATTCCACCGTCGTGCTTTTCTCCTCGCTACAAGTCTTGATGACGCTGTGGCTGCTCTGGAAACGGGACGACTTGTTCATGGGGACACATCTGGAAAGGTGTCGGGAAAAATTTGCTTCCTATTCACCGGTCAGGGCAGTCAATATGAAGGAATGGCAAAATCGCTATACGAGACCAGTCCTGTCTTTCGAGTTCACTTTGATCAATGCGATAACATCTTAAGGAACAAATACTATTTGTCTTTAAGTGAAGCTCTCTGGGAATCTGGTGAGAAATCGAAGGAGCTGAGTCGCACGATCTATAGTCAGACGTCTATTTTCTGCGTGGAGTACTGCCTACTCAAAATGTGGGAGTCGTGGGGTATCAAACCTGACTTTGTGTTGGGGCACAGCTTGGGAGAATTTTGTGCTGCTGTCGCTGCAGGTATCTTGTCATTTGAAAATGCGCTGATGTTGGTCGCTGAAAGAAGTCGCTTGATTGATAATCTTCCTGGCGGAAGCATGCTCGTGATTAAAGCGAGTGAACCGGAAGTAGAAAAATTGATGAAAACCAGGAAACTTGACTTGGACTATGCTGCTGTTAATTCTTTCGAGCAAACAGTAGTGGCCGGGGCCACTGACACGATTCTACAACTCTTGGATGTTTGCAAGGAAAATAGTGTGAAAGCTATTATTCTTGAGGCCACCCACGCATTCCACTCTCGACACATGGACCCCATGCTGAAAGAATACCGAAGAATCGCCCAGACTGTCAAGTATGGGAGAATCCCTAAATGTCAGTATATTTCCGGAATGGAAGGGACCTTGCTGCAGAATGCGGACACAGAAATGACCTCTGACTACTGGGTGAACCACACCAGGAAGAAAGTTTCATTTTTGAAGGCCTGTAACGCGATGAAGCAGGTGAGCTGCCAACATTTCGTGGAAATTGGTCCTCAACCGGTTCTCTCCACTTTCATCCTCCAAAATGTAGACAATCAGCCTGTCTCCTGTTACCCCTCTCTCCGACGCAATACAAACGACTGGGAAACCCTTCTCACCAGCCTGGGTAAACTTTATCTGAATGGAGTGAATGTCGACTGGGAAGGTTACGACGCACCTTACAACCGGAAGAGGATTCCCACGTGCCTCCCATATCACCCCTTTTATCGTAAATCGTTTTGGGTGGACTGCAGAACCAGTGGTACGGAACCCCTGCACCCTTTAATCGGCTCTCCTCTAAAAAATGCTTCTGCTCTGGGAATATTTGAAAATAAATTGAGTTTAAAGTCAGTCCCCTATCTGAGAGGTCACTGTATTGGAGACAGAGTAGTGTTTCCTGGCGCTGGCTTTGCCGAAATGTGCTTATCTGCTGGTCACTGCGTGGCAAATGGGTGTACAGATACGCTCGATCAACCAAGACGCCCAACTGCCCTGGAAAATGTAGTCATTCATTCCCCTTTGCAGATTATCGACGGTACTCCGTGTCAACTGCAGGTGGTCGTGGATCCTCACCAAAATAAGGAAAATGAGCAGCCCGAAAATGAGAATGGCCCCGATCAAAATAGCTTTAAAGTTAAAGTATTTCGTCAAAGCAACGTTGACAACGAAACCAAGAACAAATGGCATCTTCATGTCAGTGCCACGTTTCTTCCGACAATTTCCGTGAAGGAAGAGTTAAGTAGGTGGGAGGGGGACAGGGTAAGGGGCTTGATGCACACGTTGGAACCAATACCAGGACAAACGTTTATTAAACGGGCAGAAGGTGTTGGCTTCCATCTCCGTGACTCCTTCCAATCCATTGAAAAATACTGGCTCAGGAGGGAAGATGCCCACAGGGACGAACTTGTTGGAGAGGTGAGGATCACTCCTGGCCTGGAAAACTACCTCCTTCATCCCCTTGTCCTGGATGCCATGATACAAGCTGTCTTTATATCCTTGCCCCCATCAAAAACTGACTCATTGGCCGTACCAAACCGGCTGGGAAAGCTGGTCTGGTTAAGGGACTTGGCAGACAACAAATGCAAACGTTTCTATTTACACGTCCGGTGGGAGAACGATACCAACACAATTTTCTTGGCGGATGAGAATTTGAACCCACTTGCCTTTGTCAGGGACGTCCAGTTGGTCCGGACAAATGTGAAGACGATCGAGTCCATTTTGGAACAGCAAACAAGTTCTCTTCCAGATTGCTGGGAGGAAACTTGGAAACCCATTTCGGGACCTTTAGACAATCGAGTGGAGTTGACCAGCTGGGAATCCGTGTTGAGTACCGAGGAGTTTGTCAAGAAGTTGGAGGAGGTGAGTACCGTTGTTCCAGAAGACGTCGAGCTGGAAAAACGAACAAGAAGACTGATATATTTATACCAACTAAGAGCTCTGCTAAAACGCGGTTGGAGGCCCCGTCTGGGGGAAAATTTGAGGGTAAAAGAATTTTGTGAAAAGCACGGCATCATTCCGGCGTACCATCAACTGGTGCACCACTACTTTACCGTGTGTAACGATGAAAATGGCATGTTGGAGTACCATGAGGAACAGGATGTGTGGCAAGTTAACAATATTCCTCCGTCTGAAACAGAAATGGAAAGCGAAATTAACAATTTGTACGGCTCCTTGAAAGGTCAGGAAAAATTGGCGGTGGTAATTGGTATCTATCACGGTTTGGGGGAACGCCTACATGAAATGTTACAAGGGAAGAAGTCACCGCTGCAGGTACTTTTGTCATCGGAAGGAAGTGAACAGGACAGCTTGGCAGAATTATTTTACAAAAATTATCCCGGGAGACCGGACACTGCGGCGAAAGTTGTGGAGGTATTTAGGGCAGCCACCAAAGAAATGAGAGGACAAAATGGGAATAGCCCAAATGCGAAACTGAGGATTTTGGAAATTGGCGCTGGAACCGGCTCATTGACCCAAGAGATCTTGCCTGTTTTACAGGCAGAGTGGGGATCAAAATTCGAGTATTATTACACCGACATCAGCGGTTCTTTTTTTGCGAAGGCGGAAAAAAAGTTTGAAAAAGTAAAAAGGAATTTTAAGTTTTGCACGTTTAACGTGGAGATGAGTGGATTGACCCAGGGGGTTCCACTAAGCTACTTTGACATTGTGGTGGCCTCGGACGTCCTTCATGCCACGAGGAACTTGGAGGAAAGTTTGGGAAATGTACGAGAAGTTCTGCGACCTGGGGCAACGTTACTGTTCACGGAAACCGTAACTCAAGAGAGAGGGATCATGTTTGTATTTGGTCTGCTGGAAGGGTACTGGAGATACCAAGACTTCAAGTGGAGATCCAGACATTCCTGCATGGGGATAGAGTCATGGCGTCAAATTCTACTCCAGAGTGGGTATGACTCCATTTGTAAGGTAGAGGCGTACATGGGAGCCATGGCGGTATTCACAGGGCACGCCGCCGTCAAAGAGGTTCCCCGTGTCTCTCTTAGCTTTTGTGACCAATGCAACTGGGTTATTTTTGGGAGTCCCGATGAAACTCACCGCCGCCTTATTTCCAAATTGGCCCAAAGCGGTTCAAATAAAGTAACACTCGTTTTGCCATCTGCGGATGATAAACATGTTTTCCGGGATACCGACTGTCTGCAACGAGTAATGGGGATGACAGACTGTGCTGTTCAGGTAGACTCAATTCTATCGAATCCAGTATACGCTGTCATTTACGCTTGGGGCAGGGACACTAAGAAGAGAGAGCAAAAGGATATCGCTCTTCCTTTTCTGCACATTGCCAAAAAATGTCTCACTTTGAAAGATCCACCCAAGTTGTTTGTTTGCACCAGAGGGGTGCACTCCATCATCCCGGATTCCCACGCTTCCTCCAATCCTTCCGCGGCGACATTATTTGGAATGGTGAAATCCTTCAAAAATGAAAACTCGGACATGTTTGTGCGCTACATTGATTTGGAGTATGATACCGGAAGCTCTGTTGACAGCGTCGTCGTAGTGGACGAGATTATGTACGAGTTGACCCTGTGCAAAGAGTCTGGTGAAAGGGACCGTGCTCAGGTGGCGTACAGAGAGGGACAGCGCTACGAACCAAAATTTAGCAGTGTAAATTTGCGAGCAAAAGTAGGAGAGGAAATGAAGCTTCCTCCCAACACCAGTCGATATCAGTTGGTGCTCCCCTCGAGTAAACTTATCTCCGACTTGGAATACGGCGTAAAAGACGAGAAGCCGTTGGGGGAGTATGAGGTGGAAGTTAGAACGACAGCGTACGCCCTCAACTTTAAAGATTTGCTGATAATTTTGAAACCTACCGAAATCTTCGAGAAGGACACTGGAATTGGGAAAGATTTTGCGGGAGTGGTAACCCGGGTGGGGAAAGGAGTCCCGGCAGGGACGTGGACCGTTGGAGATAAAGTTTTTGGGCCCATCGCTGATGATAAACCGTTTTCCAGTCATATAGTGGTAAACCCCGACCTCATTCTGAGCATTCCGAAGAAACTAAATTTTGCAGAGGCTGCCACCCTGCCTCTGGTGTTCACAACAGGTATTCACTCCCTCATGGACGTAGCCAAGATGCAAAAAGGGGATACGGTGTTGATACATACAGGATCTGGGGGAGTGGGTCTGGCAGCCATACAAATAGCTAATTATGTGGGGGCAACTATTATTACGACGGCGGGAAGTCCACGAAAACAAGCCTACTTGAGGTCGTTAGGAATTGAGCATGTGTTCCATTCTAGAAACACGAAGTACAAGGAGGAAATTTTAAAGGTCACTAATGGGAGGGGCGTGGACATTGTTCTTAATTCCCTCACTGGTCCGGGATTCAAGGAGGCGTCTCTGGACGTCACAGCGCAAAATGGGCGCTTCATAGAAATGAGCAAAATGGCGGTGTGGACGGTGGAAGAAGTGAGAAAACGAAGACCGGATGTGGAATACGCGATTATTGATGTGTCGGACAAGAAGCAGGTGTCACATGAACTAATGGTAAAACGAATCGATGAACATATCAAGAAGGGCGTTGTGCGGGGTATTCCATATGCAAGATTTGACGCCCTTCTACTTCGCCCAGCACTGCAGTACCTGCAAAAGGTGAAGCATATTGGGAAGGTGGTGGTCACCATGCCGGAAGTGAAAACGGTGGAGGGTCAGTGGACAGTGAATGTTCCCTTATTCGACGCAGACAGTATCTACCTCATTACTGGAGGATTGGGTGGGATCGGGTTTGAAGTGTGTAAATGGATGCTGGAGAAGGGTGCTGGCAACGTTGTATTGATTGGACGCACTCCTCCGAGACCGCAAATTGCTCAGGAAATCGGACGTCTTAACAGCAGCAACAGCGGTTATAACGTCATTGTGAAGCTGGGGGACGTCGGGAATTACGACGAAATTAAAAGAATAATTGAAGAAATTAAAGAAACGAACGCGGACAAGTCGATTCGAGGAGTTCAGCATTGTGCAGGGGTGCTGAAAGACAATTTGTACGGTAACCAAACTTGGAAGACATTTGAGGCGACGTTTAACCCCAAAGTGGAGGGCACCTGGAACATGCATGATCTTACTAGAGACTTGCCGTTGGAACATTTTGTTTTATATTCTTCGATGACTGCCCTTGCAGGCACGCCCGCACAATCCAACCACGCCGCTGCCAACTGTTTTGAGGATGCCTTTGCTCATTACCGGTATTCCTTGGGTCTACCAGCGACCACCATTAACTGGGGTCAGTGGTCTCAAGTGGGCTGTGCTAAAGAAATCAATATAAGTGGCGTCCGTCCAGTCAGCGTCAAAAGAATGCTGCAAGGGTTAGAAGTCGCTCTACGGAATCAGCTGCTACAAGTATCTTTTGGGGACTTTGAATCTTTCCATTTATGGACATTAGCTTGTCCTATGCTCAAGTCCTGCTTGGACGATAGACTTCTGGAAAGATTAAACGACGGGACTGGAAAACACAGCCAGCTTCTTCTCAAATTTGACCAATTTTGGTCAGAAATGGACGGGGCGGAAGAAAAATCGGAGAAAATGGGCGTACTAATCGTGTACCTCAAAAGTATACTTTGCGAAGCCCTCCGAATTGATCCCGATGAATGTATTAGTGAAGACGCTCTCATGAAAGACCTGGGAGTGGATTCACTGATGTTTATCGAGCTCAAGAACAGCATTCAAGGTCTCCTCGGATCCCGCCTTACTCTCACCACCTACATGTTGAAAGACTGCCAAACCATCAGAGACTTGTCCACTGTCATTACCAACAAGTTATGTGAAGATCACGAAACGGATGCAACCTTTGCATCCCCACTCTCTCCGGAGGAATTTACAAGTTTACTCCAAACTGATATTGTCTTGGAGGACGCGATTCAACCAAGCACCAAATATTTGGCAGTGGATGCGATCAAAACCGTGTTAGTTACCGGCACAACTGGGCAATTGGGACCGTACATTTTGGCCAACTTATGTCAATCTACGGACTCGCCGCTGGAGAGAATCGTGTGTCTGGTTCGCACGCCAGGGGGAAAATGCCCCAAGGAGAAGCTCGAAAATGTTGTCGCCTCCATGAACCTAACAAGTGGCGTAGACATGACCAAAGTGGAATGTTTTCGGGGTGACGTAACCCAATCACAATTTGGATTATCCAACGAAGACTACAAAAATTTGACTGTGTCAGTCGACGGAGTCCTTCATTTCGCGGCAAAGTCTAATCATATAGAGACTTATCGGAAATGTGACAAAAACGTCAAGGACGTACGTAGTGTGAATGTAGAGGGGACCCTGAATATTTTGAGGTTTGCTGCGGCCGGCAAGACCAAACATGTGTACTACGCGTCCTCAATATTAAGTGTATTTGGGGGGAGTAAGGAGGGCACTTTATGTGACGACTGGCCCAAGGAAGATGAAATTAAAGGGATAGTCGAAAACAGTATTCCGGGCTACCCAACCTCCAAGTACGTTTGCGAGATGCTCCTCAAGCAAGCCAATGAGCGGGACATTCCCTGCAAAATATTCCGATTTCCGTGGATTTTAGGGGAAAGTTCCTCTGGACGGCTGAATTACCGAAATAATCACTACATTTTACGATTTTTGAGTTATCTCAAAAGTAAGTCGATGCCGGCAGCTGCCGTGCCAGCGATAATTCTCCCAGTGGATGTCTGTGCAGAGTTGTCTTTAAGGCTGTTTTGGAATAAGAACGCCCCTAATGAAGTCTATAACATTATGCATCCCACGCCTCATTTAGAAGTGGAATTTGCGGAAGTAGCGAAAGGTTACTTTGGCGTGGAGCTGGAGTTGGTGGATTGGGAAAGCAGCAACTGGTTAGAAAAGTTGTACTCTAACGATATGCCGTTGGAGTCTTTGAAAGAAATCTACGAGGATGTGGACAGAATGCTTTCCGTCATTCAAACGGTTCAAGCTATTCAAGGTTATTTGAACTCTCCGGATACATTTTTTTCAAATCCGAAGCTGAATCATTTTCTGCCAGATTACTCCAAAGATATGCCGGGGACTATGGATACTGTACAAAATTCTTTGATATTTGCAAAACATAATGGATATTTTGATAAATTTGGCATATAAATAGGTTGTCACAGGTAGGTTTCTTCAGGAAGGATTACAGAAAGTGAAATCGGAAAGGCATAATATGAAGGATTGCCGTAATTTACTTGATTTTGATTTTAGTTACACTTCAGCGTGTACATATATATACACACCGTGTGGTACAAGGTAGCGATACAGTAACAATTCAATTTTATAAATGATTGTGCGATTGGTCTGCACGAAATTCCATTTCTAATAGAATTTTAAGCGTTGATGTCAAATCTGAAGTCGGCTGTAATGATTTTGAAGTTTGTCTGTTTGCAGATACATGTAATATTTTAATTTTAAAATTATTCATAAAACCATAATATAATGCTAAAAGCACACGGTGGTTTAAAAATCAACTCAGATCAAATTATTACTTTTGCACTGTTTGTATATTTTAAATCAGCATGAACCAGTTGCTGAAACAGCATATTTTAGGATAGGCATATTTTGAATGTTTACAATTTCGTTTTCATTAGTTTAAATACATTTCGTTTATACTTTACTTTTATTAGCCCTACTGGTTGACAGTGATCCTGTCTCGTTTTAGTTAATTATAAGTAGGTATACATAAAATGAAAGTATATATGTGTCTTGATTTTTTTCAAATAAATGATACTCTTCCTTGCATTTTGCGAAGAATTTCTATAATGATTTTTCATTACCTCTCTGCCTTTGTTTTTTCGATTTTTGTAGTTTTGGTAATGTACTGTATACGTTATGCATAAAATTAGCTATAGACTTGAGGGTCGGCATCTGCAATATAGCTAAACCTACTAGTCTTACATTCATTGGTGAAATACAGAAATACCAAGACCAATTATATCATCGTTCACGTATCATTACGTTCCTTCATTAAAAAATCAATATTCCCCTTAGAGGGATATAATCCACCCGAACAACAAGTGTAAATACATTTTGTTCCATTCGAAGAATTCAATACATGCTAAACTTGTAAACAATACATTTACTCTTTTGGATAAGTAACTTTTTTACGTTGATTCCATTAAACCTGGCTCCTGAACTCAAGGATAAAGATCATACAAAAAATAATTTACCTCTCACTTTAGACAACTTGTTTATACGTAAACAACACAATTCTTGGTGCCTGGTGACTCCACAGCCCTACAATATGTAGTTTATTTTTTCAGTGATAGTAAAGGGCCCGGTTTGACGGCAGGTTCCTTTAAGGTCCCATGTAGAGCTGCCATAATGACACACAAGCATAGGTTCACAACACCTACAGCTACGTGAGTACAGTCCAAACAATAATTCTGGTTATGCGTAGAGCTCCCGCATTGCATTTCATTTGGCTCCTATGCATTTCATTGCATTTGACATTTAACGCCTGCCATTTCATTTCATTTAAATAGTCATTGCATTGCATTTAGGTCCAATGCATTTCATTTTAACCATTTGGTTCATTTAAATGCATTTAAATGACGCTACATATACCTATAGAACCAAGTAATAACCGTCACGATTAGGTGGGATAATTTATATGCGTTGCCCTGCTAATTTTGTTATAACGTTAAGGTCGAAAACGTACAAATAAAATAGATTATAAAATAGTTATTTCTAATGCTAGTTACTACACCGAAAAAAAATTATATGCGAACATAATTTACAGTGGTGGAAAATTGTATACAATTCCCCGGAACTAAAAATATGCTTTATTTGTCACTGGGTGCGTCTACCTTCCATTCATGCACCAGATTTTCCCAGAACACGTTGGTTGAGCTTCATGATATTTAGCGACAATATTTACCTACTACTTTTAATCACATACATAATGCAAGTATTTTTTTAAAATCAGAACAGCTGATAATCTACTTTTGGTTAAAAACTCTATTCTACAACGATTAAATGACGATTAGTTGTCATTAGGTTGAAATGGATAGGTGACATTTTACCTGGGTACAAATAATACTACATTTAAACAGTGAAACTATCCCACATGTCCTATATGCATTTAAATGCACTGCGACCATTTCATTTACACGATCCCATTGCATTTTGCATTTCATTTAAGAGCTAGGCATTTCATTG
>JAHZNE010005929.1:0-19128 GCA_027744055.1 Callyntrura sp. NNG-2020
ATTCTGTACAAATTGCGTATAAACACTCTTAAACTGCCTATTGACTTGGGAAACGCTCTCCCTTCTACCTTTGAAGTCTTTCACGTGCTCCCCTCCGAAAAGTTTTGTTTTAACGCCGTTTACCCCTGCAGCCCTAATAGAAAATGTATATTTCGCCCATGTAAGGTTCTATAACCTCCATCGTTGCACAATATTCCTCCATATTTCCCCGTGTTGACGGCCCCGCTCCTTCGTGAAAGATTGACATCCCCCTGAGAATTCTTGTTTTGCTTCCCATTTCTCTCTCTCTCTCTCTCTCTCTCTCTCTAAATTTTACGTTGGAGTCGTACTTTCCCTTAAAATACATTCCGTGTACAATCCCGCTCCCATTTGGTGTTTCCTCCAAAAAATACACCCAAAACATATTGATTCTTCCTCCTTCCTCCCAAGCCCGTCTCCAAAATTGCGAGTTTTCTCCGCAAAAACAAAATAGGCACGTTTTCCTTTTGATGCTCCTCCGCTTGGATCTTCCCGTTCCTTCAGGCGTCATCAGCTTCCTCTCCAAAACAAGCCAGGTGTGGTGTAACATGAAAGGGAGGCAGGTACTCCCCGTACCTTTTGTCAAGAACCAAATATATTGGAGATGGGCCTTAAGTACCGGATCAAACACCCAACTTCCCTTTGACAACTAGTCCCTCTGTAGTAGTACCCTCCAGTCAAAATTTGTTCACGATTAAATAAAAGTCGCAATACAAAAAAACTTCAAATACGACAACCTACCCCTTCACCCCCCTAAATATTTTCTCCGTCGCAGCAGCGACTTCCCGCCGCTCGATAAAAATAGGCAGGGTCCTGGTAGGTCCAGGATAACAGACAAGTGACACTTGACGAGCCCCTCGGTAGTAATTGAAGTCGCAAGAACTTGAGAGACATCTTGACGTTTTCTTACGGGGGCGGGGATTCACACACACAAGGGGCGCGTAATTAATTAGAATTCGTTTGTCTTCCAGTCCCTCTGCGCGCCACATCAGGCGGAAAATTAATTTGAAGGCAGGTTTTGCGAAGTTTGTTCGCTTCAAAGGGAAAATTGGTTGCAATATGGGGCCAGCTAGAGTATTCATTCCCTCTTGTCTTTCTCTAATTTTGAAGGACCTCGCCGCGGCAGTGATCAACTTCGCCGGAGCGACAATGCCTCCAACATTGCTCGGGCAAGACGAAGGACACTCTGGCTGTCGATGATAATCGTGACCGTTTTTGTGATTTGCTGGACCCCTTATGTTTCCACCACGTTGTGGTAAGTTTTCCTTCCTAAAATAGATTAAGACATGTGGGTTTTTTATAAATAAAGTTATCCTTTTTTGGGTGTGTTTAGGTACATGTTTGACTTCGAGTCTGCGGATAAATTAGTGGATCCTCGAATTCACGAGGCGTTCTTTGTAACGGCTGTCTCCAACTCCTGTGTCAACCCGATAATTTACGGGAACTACATGAAAAAGTACTGGAACATCCTGGGAAACGCGACATGTTGCTCCCAGACGTCCGGTGCGAGGGACTCGTACATAGTGACCCGCTTAAAGAAGGAAAAACCGGAAACGTGCCATCATCCCAGGGGGGTTCGCTTATGTCGGTGCTATAATCCGCGACAACACTTTTCCGTGTCGACGACAACTCGGGGCAGTTGCTCGTGTACGCACAGCTCGGATTTGACCATGTAAGAAAAAAAAGGGGGGGGGAGGGAATGTAAACTCCGTTACAAAAATTTGTTGGAGGAGATTTATTTACCGGTGTTTGTATTTCCTGCTTGTTGTAGATGCTTGAAGGAGATGCCCTCTTGACAGCAGCATAGAGAGTCCATCAGTTTAACGTCGGCCACCGCGTCAGCGTCTACTCATGTTGGGAGAGAGCGCTGGAATTTTGTGTAAGAGGGACACTCTGCATCTTTGAGTTACGCTTCATTACGCAAACACAACTACCTCGCGATACCGAAGCTTTGAACAAATTTCAGGGGAAATCGTGCCTCTGCTGAGATAGTAATTGTGTCGTTGTGATTTGACTTTGTAAATGTCAAGATTGCAGGGACGAAATAGTTTTACAGGAATGATGTGTAATGCAGGCAGTTATATTGAAGCGCAACTTATAGTGTTATACCAACCTTTTTTTGTCTGGTGGAGAAGTAAAGTTTACATTGCAAAATAGTCAATAAAGTTAGGACGACATGGGGTATAATACACAGGGGAATTTTCCAAATGTGGGAGCCGTTTTAATTTGCTAACATCTTGCGGGAAATGTTTGATGTCTGATTAGTATGTACGGATAGGGAGATTAATGAACTTTCGGGTGATATATGGTACAAAATGGAGAATTTATGGGGAATGTATGCGAGAGAGAGAGAGAGAGAGCTGGCGCTTTTGCACAGGGTTCCAGATGACATATGTCGATATGTTATTGCGTTAGAAAAATTGCAGAATTACTACCGGATGTTTGCTAGATTAGATAGTAGGAAAGCTTATCCCACGTTTGGCAAGTAAACTCTAGTTTCCATGTTATACCTAAGGACCAGAAAATGTGTACAACGAAAAAAATGATACTCCTTTAGCAATATTTTAGCAGAAGTCGCTCGTGAAACTTTTGGGTATGTGACTACGGTATTTAAACAGGAAAAGGACGTGAATGGAAAAGTAAACAATTTGTAATACGTAACATTGTAACATTACTACAATCGTGTAATAAATTGGGAAACCATTTGTAGTATTTGACGTAATTCGTCGCAGTGGAGAAGGTAAAGTGATTTATGCTGGGTAAATATTTCAATAGGAACGACGCCGCCATGTTGGTAGGCGTACCAATCAAATCAGGGGAAACCATCAGAAACCTGCCAAGACGTTGAAAAGTTAATGTGGCTCAATTCAAAAAATATCTACATATTGTATTGCGCAAATTTCTAAAGTTTGAAACATTGCTTCTATATTATCTACATTAGATGTCAGTCGACAATAGAGTTTGCGTAAATGTTATAAATATATTACAAATAAAAATTAAGTACTTGTAGTTAAATATTTTTAAACTAAAAAAACTCGTAAATTGAATATATAAAAATAACGTGAAATTCCACCGGGAAAAACTACAGTACCTAAATATTAACAGAGTTTTGGAGATAAAAGTTAAAATCAATGAGTCAGAAATTTTATAAAATAATAAATTATGAAAGTGCTGCTGAAATGCTGAAAATGATTATGTAATAGTTTTTGCCAATATTTTAATTCTGCAACAGTATACTCTGATAAGGAAAGAGATTACAATTGGAAGTTACAGTTATATCAGTATGACAATGAAAAAATTTAAAGCTGGTATTTTTCTCTAAGGCTAATCGCGCGCCCACTTAGTAAATAAGCTTGAAAAGATTGACTCTGTATAACTAATAGACTTATATATAGTAATTTTCCAAACTTTCTTGTGATGTTATTATGTCCCCTTACGTTATAAAATATTGAAATGCAATTTAAGATTTGTTGAGCCAGATAATACTATTTGTAGATAGTATTCTTCTTTATATAACAACACATTTATTGATCCAAGATGCAAGTTAAATCTATAAGATGAACTTCATTACCCTTTCCAACTTCTTTTTTTATAGAGATCATTTATAGCACTATCTGCTAATCTTAACGTAATTTCTCTATTTCTGCTATAATATTGAACATAATGTTGCGTGTTTGTAAATTTTGCTTACTAAGTAGATGGCATAATATAAACAGTACACATGTTGCTACATTTACATTAAATACTTTCGACATATTACGTTGCCGATCGATTTATCGAGTTAAATATTTGTCGTCTGAAACAGAAATCAGTGTTTTAATGTCCATTGCAGCATTTAAATATATAAAGAAATTATATCGAGTACACTAAAGGTATAGAAAAATGAATCTTCACAGTCACGGAAATGTTCTCCAATAGCACGTGACAAGAAACGGAAGCTGTCTTTGTTCCCGAGACAGTGAAACAGCATTGTTTTCTTCACGTTTACTTCCAATACACCTTCAGTGGTATGAGTAACCAAGCGTAATGTGTGCTTGTCTGTTAAAAGTGAAGGTATTTTTGACAATTTCTGTCTATTCTAAAGTTCTTTATTCAAGCTTGCTAAATATTTTCAAAAATAAAAACAGATTGAATATTGGATGTTGACTTCTCAAAAAACGTATTGTAGTAAGTCTGAACCCTGCACAGGTACTAAGACGGCCTTCAACAATAATTCAAGAAAAATGTAGATACATAATGTTTGATCGCTCTTTTTAAGAATTGCTTTGTATACTCCTTTTTTAAAGAGAAATATTAACCCTAGTATAAAAATGAAGACAGAGCTTCAAGTGTACAAGAAAACAGGGTTTGCTCATACAAGGTAATAGGTCTTGAACCTTGAGATACCGTGGTATATCATCAACCTCACTTATTTGTATATTTTCAATCAAAATCTGATATATTGAAATACATTCCATATGCGACAGGCGGAAATGGTAACTCTGTTAGAAATAATTATGGAAAACATGTCGTCAACCATATATTTTATTAATAGCGTATAACAAGTGCCAAATTCTGCCAGACACAAGTTAGTCGATGTGTGATCCATATTTTGTGTTTTAATCAGTTTTTGCAAAATGTGTTTCTCCTTTACAGGGACTGTGTATAAATGATGCGTTTAATATAAAATTTCTCAAAATAAAACCTTGAAATATTTACTTAAAAATTGAATGCGGCGTATAGCATTCCCTGCCAAAACATCTATTCGTTTATTTCGTTTAATACCAAGACGCAACGACTATTTTTTGCAAATAAAATGCATTTTGAATTGAAGGTTTTCCGACCGAGATCTCACAAGGGCATTGTTAGAGCCCCTGCAAAACTGAAAGTATCACAGTGCATTCATACCAATTTGGAGAAATGTAATTGCTATTGCACGCTCAACATTGCCTACTTTTTACGTCCTGATTCACGCATCATACCATCCAACGTAAGCCTGACAGCAAAATTTTTCGTAGAGTACACAGTAGATACGGTGTGTTTACCCGTTGGATACACATATCGCACTACCGGAGCTCCTTTCCGGTTTATAGTTGAGAGAATATGTCGGCTGTTGTAATGGAATTGTTTCCCTCTCTTGTACTGCTCCGGACTGCAATAACAATTTAGTTGAAGAAAGGTTTCTCCAGCGGCATAAAAAAAATTGCTAAAAGGAAGGAAATTTAGGTAGATCTCCCCCCGGATTCTTATTTTCATCTGTTGTTGTAAATTGACAGTGTAAACATTATGTTATCTTACACGATGGAGAAAGTTTGGAACAAATTCTGCTCAAAGCAGCAGCTCAAGAGGCTGGCTGTAATATCAGATTATTTTCAATGAGACTTCAACGTTCCCAATTCCCAATAATTCTAAATATACGTTGATGGGTTATACGGTGTAGAGAATGCTACCCTTGCCTGCAAGGTCCAACCCAACGTCCAATATTTACTGCGGTTGACGCTGAAGTGGTTGATTGTGGAAGCGAAAGTTGTATTTGTTTCTGAGTAATTATTTCAGTGTCCTTCATATTGTTCCTGTATTACTACGTGGTTGGGCTCTACAAATAACATTTAGTGAGTCGTCTTAAAGGCCACTTGCCAAAACATTCAGCATTTAATACCTATTAAAAAACCACATATTTGTTTTCGGCGAAACTTGATAAAATGTTGTAACTCCCATTCCTGTGAGCAAATATCTGTATATTTGATGTTCGTCGAAAAACATATTTCGCTGCAGTTTCACTCTGTTGGAGGGGATAACATTAAAAATGAACATCGGAGAACGGTTCTTGTGTTGGCTATATGAAAACCTGCTCAGCATTGGGAACAGTTTATATTTCATTCCCTAATTGTGATCTACGTAATTTATTTAAAGTAATCCTTTTATAATTAGAAAATATATTAAACATTTGTTGCAATTCAAAAATATATATATAAATATAGCACTAAAATCTTGCGTATATTCCGTTGGCGAAATCATTACAATCAAGTTCCCCTCTCATTTTGTATTTGTTTCCATTAGATCTAAACAAGAAATTGTTACCACAGGAGAGTAGTACTTTGACGACTTTGTTATCTAAGGCGGTACATGTTTGACAGCAGCTTCTCTTAACATTTCCAATCACCTCGAAATTCTTGTTAGGGTGCTTTGGCTACCATACGAAATATCCCAGACAATATAGCTCCAAACAATAGAAGATATAATCTCCCATCTGTGCTTAAACGCTGTCCCCGAATGTAACAAAAGAGCAAAAGTATTATTGCTGCTCCGCCAAACCCATACGATTTTTCTCTGCCGAGGAAAAACAAGTGCCTCTCTTTTGAGAAACACGTAACCACATTCCCTCACATTTATTCCAGTAGACAGACCCTTTTCGGGGCTGGAGCAGTATGCGTCCCAAATTCAAATGACCGAACACGTGAAAACTGGCAGTTGTGTGCTTCTAATTTCTCTACACCTGTCCATATGCCGCAAAAAGATGTTAATTTGGCGAAATACATCTGGAGGAGCCCCTTTCAAAAATGGCAGTTGGCATCAAAGAAAATAAATTCTTTGGAGATCAAGATAAAAGTGTAACATGTACTCCTTCAAACTTTGTAGTTTCACGCGCTTTGAGAATCTCCTTTTAGTGCGTGTTACTATTCCTCTATGTGTTTGCAAAATGTATCTCACATTTTAATGTAGGTGAGAATTGTAATATACCCAAATCTTATTTGTGTGATCCCTGTGCCGACTGTAGAACAACGTGCTCCCATTTTTCAAAAACCTGTTTGTACTTGTCTACACCGATGCTATATGACTAAAAGGTGCCGCATAAATTGGAGGAAATTGAGTTACGGCTACCTACAAATTTCCAATGGAGTCGTATAATTCCGTATTTCTACAGTCATATGGTGTTACCTTATTAATATAACAATATATCTTGACCAAATAAATTTTCATTGAGGTTAATATATTGGGATAGACATTTCCTTAAAAACATTAAATTTTATCTATATGACGAAACAATGTTAACACTGGTGCATCGTAATTTTTAAGCACACAATTTGAACTCGAAATTAAATTTCGGACGCATAATAAGACCAATAGTTTCTATCGCAAAACCAGGACATATAATTATCATTTGAATCACAATAGCAATCAATGTTTTACCATACGGCAAAAATTTTGCCGCAAAATATACTAATAATACGTCCACTATTATGGCACTATCCATGTCATATTTCATCTATATCATTCATTTCCAAAGAACTTTAGCAACCATATATCATATCCTCTGATATTTTAATGCTATTCTGCAAGGCAAACAGAGACAACATGTTATCTCTGCTTTGGAGTTAAATAACAAGAAACGGTTTATACCGTTAGTTGAGTCATTGATATTCCCTACTGTCAGACATCCTCTCCGAACGACAACTTTTATTTAAAAAAAACAAGTATAAAAAACAATACAAGAATTTGTCACGTTGCTCCAAACCTTTTTATTTATCTCCAGAAATTATTGTTTATAGCCTCTCTATCACTCGGAAATTACATATGGATGCCCCCTTGCCACGTGAGAAGCTCCCCCAGAAAATGAGCTCTCAAACGCCACGTAATCGAGAAAATGCCCACCATTTCTCTTAAATATCTCTCGCCAAGCCCCCTTTAGTAGATTCCAATGCTACTTCCCCGCGCGCGTGCACAATGCCCAGGGAAGAATCCCCTTTTCCCGCACACGTTCCTAGGAACACATCCTCAGCAAGCTAACCTGGGATGATTTAAGTAGACAAATTTATGTTTCCTCACGACATCCTAAATATTTGCAATTCCGCTGTTTGATCATGGTTATTATCCTATTTCCCCTTTTCCCTTACAATAAGTACGGACGAACATACGAGAGTATCAACACTCCAACTGAAATTATTTCAGTGTCTGCCTCTAATTCCGTAGGGGAATTGACACAACAAAATTCCCATATGGACGTCGAGTTCAAAGCAATACACCGATATTCTGATGTGCAATTCTACACACCGATATACCGTTATGTGGCTCCGGTCTACATCCAGCCGCACTTGAAGCGACTCCGTCTGCAAAGGAGAGCCCGGGAACGGGTATACTTGCCGCGAACAACTTTCTATTTCCCCAGTGCTTTCTCCGCCGTGGAAACTGCAACATCCTACAAGCAACGCCGGCTGTCTCCGCCACTGGGGCAATTTGAGAGGGCCACTTATACAGCGACTCCAATCTGATCTGACGGAATCGCCATGGAAAGATCTTGAAATAAGTCGTTTCCAATTATTTTTGGTGGAAAATCGCATTTTGGGGAAATGACCCCGACCTTGTAATTGAGATAATAGCTTGTCCTTCAAAATGACCGCGGTGTCCACCACGGTGGCCATCTTTTTGATGGCCAACGCCACCTTTGAACTTGACGGTCCCACCAGTCGACCCGGGTCTGACAGTGGTCCTTTTGGGGGCACCCTGCCCTTCAACGTCACTAGCGCTGTTCCCGCAGGAATTGGGACCTCCAGCAACTTTTCCGTGAAGTCGAAGAAAATTCCGTTTAAAATTCCCGAACATTTGGAACCGCTAAGTCGGGAGTCGATGAACTACATCATCGCCGCGTACATCCTCCTCTTCTGCGTGGGTGCCCCCGGGAACCTGTTCGTGTTTGTGTCGGTAGGGCGAGCCCTTCGAAAACGGCAACTGATGCGGTCCCGGATCAAGATCCTCATTTGGAATTTATCGATCGCCGACTTATTTGTGACTTTTGTCGTGATCCCGGTGGAAGTGCTGTGGCGCATTACCGTCCAGTGGTACGGGGGCAACGTGTTGTGCAAAGTGACCCAGTTTGTGCGCGCCTTCGGATTATACCTGAGCTCCATGATTATAGCTTGTATCAGTTTCGATCGCTTCTTTGCCGTCGTCTATCCCCTCAAGGTTATTGGGAGCATGAAAAGGGTTCGGAACATGTTGTACGTGGCGTGGTCATTCTCCATCCTCTTTGCCAGTCCGCAGGTGAGCCAATACCAAATTTAATTAGTTTTTTTCCCTGTTGTGCCCAACTTATATATTGGATCGCTAGTTTTAGGAGAAAGTGCCGCTTTCTCCGGGAATAACGACGGCATTTCAATACATCTCCTGTTTTGTCCCGGAAAAAGAAGGGATTCTTCTGCTTCATTGATTTCAATTTCAGGAGAATGCACTCCCGTCATCCGGGAAACTTTTTCTCTCTTTCTATTTATCTCGACAAAACTAGCTTTGGAAGCAGCGGCGGCGGAACAAATACAGACCGGGGGGACAGCCCTATCCTGTAATGTATGGGGTGCCCTATCCTGTAATGTATGGGGTGCCCTATCCTGTAATGTATGGGGTGCCCTATCCTGTAGTGTTATTAAAGTATGCCAGCCTGGGGGATTTATCCCCCTGATCCCCCCGGTTCCGCCGCCGATGTTTGCAATCACCTTGTCCCATATTACTGAGAAGTTAAGCGCCTCTCATTTTAATTTCCCTCTGGGGCAGAAAACCAATACCCCCTCCCCCCTTGAAATTCCTTTTTTAACAAAATTAAACTGGCAATTCGATAACTTCAAGGGATCGATTTAATCTCGTGTAATTTTTCAGTTGTTGGTATTCAGCGAGCATCGGGACAAGTTCAACCCGTCTTTTCTGATGTGCTCCAACGACAACTATTTTTCCGCCCTGCGGAATCAAATCATGTACAGCTTGCTGTCCTTGATCATCATGTACTTTGCCCCGTTAATCGTCATTCTGGTCACTTACGTCTCCATCATCGTCTCCATTCCCCGCAAGACGATGACGCATCAGGCAAATTGTAGTAAGTTTTTCCCACAACAACTCATCATTGCAAGTAACAGCGGCAGAATTGAAATATTCCTTTAGCCTTGCCATATTCTCCGTTTGTGGCGGTAGCCAGCCTTGACACGAATGTCTATATTTGTTTTAATGACGGGCATTATTTTATATTTAAAAAATTCTCCGGGAAAAATTCTGTTTGTAGAGACATCAGATCCCTATTTTTTTAGGGAGGCTTGTTAAAAGGAAATTTTTATTTGAATTCTTTCAAGGCAGTTGAAGTAATAAGAAGTTTTATTTTTTTGGGTGCTCCTTTGTCACGTAACTGGTATGAAGGTAGCAGGGATTTTTTTTATTTCATCAAAGAAAACAATTATGAAGACACAGGTAGCCGAAGGAAATTTTTGAGTAGGATTGTTGTATAAACTCCGTTCAAAAATGTTAAGGGCAGGTTGAAATGTCAGATATTTTTAAATTTTAAATATAATTTGCACTTGAGTGCACTGATGACTTAGAGACGATCGTTGCTTTGATGAATTTATTTAAAATATGAAATATCTTGTATAAATCGGGCCACCTTTTTATTTATAGAATTTTAGGTAACATTTGTCCCTGTCCTCCAATAACTGTAAATTTTTTTTGGGTTAATTTGATTTTTTAATTTTTGTAAATCATCGAAACCGAATTTTTACTTTAAGGTATGATCCATTTCCTTATTCTGCTGAGCAGTCGAATATTTCCTAATTTTTTTATAGGATGACAGTGGCATTTATTTTTTGAACAGCCCTTAACATCTATCTACGACGTTTAGACGGGTTTGTACTCTCGTCGTCACACTAAATTAAAAACGTCACACTTCCTTTCATCTCCGCGAAATGGAAACTTAATATAGTTAGCGTAATAAGTAGACCTTTTCCAATTTCTTCCCCTTTGAAGAAAAACGGGAAACAAAAAATCGTTATTTGCAAGAACTTCTTACCTTAACGGGAAAAGCAAGAAGCAGAAAAGGTAGAAACTGCATTTATTTCATTACGCTGAGATGAAACAACAAGGAGAGGATACCAGAGGTAACCCTCCGTTTTCCCTAGTGGCAGCTCCTATTATTCCACCTTTTTATCTGGTTGGGGGCCCTGGAACTCCAGAGGGCTTCACCACAATACCAATCCCGGAAATTAAAAATTAAACGATGGGGAATACTAAAATTTCTGATATTTCTAGGATCCACATAACTTATCACTCAGAATTTCATGCAATATATCCCCTACGAATTTGACCACCAAAAGCCTCTCCTTGTAAGATTCCAATTTCCGTACATCGAGACACATAATCACTTCCCCTTTTGTCAGAAACTGTCTTTCTGGTTGGTTAAAACACTCAATCTAGTTTCCAAGGCTGGTTGACTCACCCTTACAATGGGAGAATTTGCGATAAAAATAATTTATTTCTCCGTCCTTGTCTCTTACTCCCCTTCTATAATTTTGCAGGGTTACAAAACGAGCAGCTCCCCAGTGGAAATGCCTCCAACTTGGCGAGCGCCCGACGAAAGACGCTCTGGTTGTCCATGATCATCGTCACCTGTTTCGTCCTTTGTTGGACGCCCTTCGTAGCGATCACCCTGTGGTACGACCCCACTTATCTTATCCCTTGATTTACTAAAAATATTCTGATTTTTAGGAAGAATTGTAATTTCAGAAAATATTTGATGAAATTTGTCTATACAGGTTCATGATTGATTCTGAGACGGCGGAGAAAGTGGTCAGCCCCCTAATTCACGAGGCCCTTTTCGTTACCGCCGTTTCCAACTCCTGCGTCAATCCCATCCTCTACGGGAACTACATGAAAAAGTCGTGGACCTTCCTGCGCAACTTCCTCTGCCTCTCCCGACCGCCCAGCCCCAGCATGTCTCGAGACGTTTCCCGATTTCGGCACAGAAGCCAGAATACCCAGTCCCAAATTGTGAACAGAATCCCCGGTACAAATCTGCCCCTTGGGGAGTCACCCTCCCCCCCTTCCCGGGAAAATCCCCACGCGCGCCCTTCAGAAATGACCATGTAAGTAACGCCGCATAGCCCAAATTTAACTTTCGCTGTCCTTGACGGGAAAAACGAAAGAATGTGGATCTTTTTAAAATTCTGAGACACTTTCTCCTCTTGGCACTTTCTCTCCGATATTCTATAATAAGATCTCTCTTTCTTTCCAGTGTCCTCAAAGAGTTCCCCTCTTGACAGTATGGCAGACATGCAACTGGTTTGACATCGGCCGCACATTCTCTAAATACTACGGACGTATCCCGGGAAAGTTGGTACGTCCTCTAAAAAGTCCTCCGGTAGAAATCAGATATGCAACAGCTACCATCACAGCGGATGTTACTATCAGAGAAGCAAGAAAAACCCGGGAGTGGGGCTTCCGCAAGCTTTTCCTGGGAGAGGGGCGCCCGATATAACAGTCGTGGTTCAGAGAGAGAGAAATAAAAGGACAAACATACAGTTCCTCTGCTCTTCGTGCTCGGTATGGCGCAATATCAAATAACCCTGGAATTCTTTATTCTCTCGAGGATTGGTAAACAGGAAGAGCGCCGGTTGTATAATATTAGGAGGGAGATGAGGAAAGTGTAATATAGTTTTGGTGGCCCGGGCAGACACAGCGGTACTTCCTCCCAATATTTATTAGCTGCCGTTTGATGATTCAATAAGTAAGGAAGGCATATTTTAGGGAGGATATGTTTCCGCGAATTTCTACTTTGAAGTTAGACTAGGATCCTATTTCGAAATGTAGAGTACTTATACTCAGAATATCTTACATATTAGATATATTTATATATATAGATAATTTCGGTGTCGCGCTTTTGAACATATGCTATAAAATAGATAAGCTTCTATTACGTTGTACTAATATCAGGACAAATATATAAATAGTCTCATTAATATATTTATATATTTGTATAATTAACCTGTTGTGGGAAATTTTATGACAACTATCGTACACAACCCATATTACGGGGATTTCTAGAATTTCCGAGATTTGACTCTTGTAATTACGCGATTTTGGTACATCCGTTTAATACCCATGTTGGGAAATGAACTTTTAATAATTAATTATGTCTACACGAAGTTTTACGTGTATTCGTTCACTTTGTGGTTATGTTAGTGTATAGTATAAATTATGGCATGTTTATAGCAAAAAGATACTTCGAGATAGAATATCTAGAATAAAATATTCTGTCCGGCATCCTGGTTGTCCGGACATGTAATCTTTCTCTAGTATGTAATAATGCAGTATTCCGGATCTGAAAGGGTTTTTTGGGTTGTCTTTAATTTCCGGAATGTTAACCATTCCGTATGGGATAGACAAGCATCAGGAAAATATAGGATGTATCTACAGAAATTAGCGTGGGAAGATAAATCGGTATATAATTTGTAGTGCTTACAGCAACATTGTATTACATAATATTGAATATTGCAAAATGGGAGGATTCTACATCTTCCGCACGGCAACAAATACAAGTTCCGGTCCTATTGGGTCAAAAACCGGCAGCACAGAACTTTCGCTCGGTTAAACTTGAATGAGTGGAAAGCCACGCACTTTTCACTGGGTTTTGTGTAGTATTGTAGCAGGCTATCTCAGACAGCCTAATTCGTATTTAATGAATGCCAAGAGCACCTGTTTTGCTATGCCAGATCCAAATGTTGGAATACATACTACAATACGTTATATATATTCGTGTATAAACTCCTTGTGAGCGGTTGTAAGTAGAGTAAAATGAAAGGCAGGAATCAAGTGGGTGGATCTGTTACAAAATGTGTCATTCCAGTTCACGATTTCATTTCCAGTTTAATTTGAAGTGTATGATGCAACATATGAAAGGCAATTCATGAATGAGTCACGATAAAAGATGAAGAGTATGTTATTTAATTATGCACTCCAACTATGTTAGTTGTATACTGTAGCAACTGTAGTGAGGTAAGTACTCGAAAGGCAATGAAAGCTTCTATTATTCCCGGAAGGGAACAAGTTTGAAGAAAAATCAAAGTGCACATGTAAGAGGGAAATTGCATCGGATTCGTAACCAAATAATGACGTCCAACGTCCCTTGATAAACAGACTAGTCATCTTTATAAATTGCGTAATATATCAAATATCCCAACGCACCTATACTATCTGGGAGTCACCCGAGGGACGTGGAAATTCGGCTGTGCTTCTTCTCCAAGTCTGGTTTGTTCCCAGGCAGAACATGGTAGTTTTGGGGAGTGAGAAATGATGAAAAGTGATTACCTCTGTAGCAATGCTCATCTTGAGGGAAACGCGAGTAGATTTTTTACGGGAAAATCAGGGTTTATGGTCAATTTGGTCCAAGGCGAGAAGCTGCTAACACATTCAGGGAAAGTGAGACTTTCACTCTTTGGTGAAAGCGGAAAGTGGACGAGGAGTTTTGTAAAACGTGAAAGGGAAAGGGCAGTGTGTATTTGGAGGCTTCTTTCACACTCTATAATTCACGTTGTATGGAAGGCTTATAAATGGCTTAACATTTCTATAAAGTATCGTGTCGTCTTATATCTATAATAACATATATGGATATGTGAAATGGATATCTACAAAAACAACTATCTCGCGCAAAATGAAAAGAAATAATCCGTTATTGCCACATCGGTAGGATATTCGTATATGCCATACTGAAAGCCTGCCCGTAAAGATTCGTAGATGCGGTTATTATTTTGCAGCATAGGATTTTTATTAAGTAAACCTAATAATACTCATTTATTCCCTACTAATTAGTAATGAGCCAACAAAAGAGCGCGATGAACTAACAAAGGGTAGAGTTACATGTGTAAAAATATCCGTAGGTTATGATATCTGCTCATTATTACGGAATTCTTTCATATTTCATCCTATGTGTTTCACGCTCAGTATTGAAAATCACGTTTCGTATATCCTAACGGCAGCGCTATGCAGTGTTCTGACGTGGGGGAAATTCAAGGCGACTTATGTTAATATTCTGAAAGTGCAGTGGACGTGCTTTGGTGCCACTGCAAAAATATAATTGACCACCGGGCTAGAACAGAATCCCTCTTGTCTGCTATGAAATGTTTCAACTTTACTGTCTAAAAAGCACGTTCCTTTTGAAAATAACTGTCTATGTGACTACATAACTTTATTCTCGTCGAGGAATTCCATACCCAAGAAACTACCAATCGACGGCAAAGCTACACCCACGCAGGGTACAAACTTACTCAAAATGATGTGAATAATATATGTATGTATATATGTTATCCTGTTGTTCCTTATGATTTCCTGTACTAAAATTTGGCTTTGCCCAAATATTTATTGTGTATTCAAATGATTGCAGTACGTAAGCCGTAATTAATGTAGCCAAACGTAATAAACCTTTGTAAAAATGGCTTTCCAATACTACAAACGTTCCAGCAAGTTACAAATGAAAATACCGTATTATCTTTTACACAATCTGTATTCTCCAACAATAATAACACGTCAATTTTTGCAGTCCATTATATCATACATTCAGCTTACTTGAGCATTTAATATTTATAAGGATTATATTTTAATGAACTTCTTCTTTTGTTTGCGTATTTATTGCGCTAAAATTAATTTCATGTAAATATTTACTTCCTCAAAGCTCTGTAAGCTTCTTATTAATAATATATGCTCTTATGAAATAATGTATATTTAGTCAATGCATTATTGGCGTATTATGGGCACATTTTTTCAACATATTACACTAAATATTTAACAGACCAAATGTTGATGAGGTTTTCATAAAAATATTCTTTGCCGGTTGATGAACAAATGATAACAACTTTTGTGTGTCTTGGCCAAGAGTAATTATCTTTTCAATATTTTTATTATTTATTTTGAGTAGAATATTGGGTTGAAATATATCACCCCCGAATAATGACGGCTTGCGTTACATTCCATGAACATGATGTGACGACACAAATACTCGCTTCGGTACAAGGATTGTACCGACGAATGTTGCAATGTATCGGTCTGTTTCATAAAGGCTGTAGCAATCGAGAAATATTTGAATTGCATTTTATCAAAGTATGTAACACAACATTACGAATGCAGTGATCAGAACCACTCTCGACGCATTAATCCATGTCAATCGCTTCATAAATATATATTGATTCAACTGCTTGTTTTGCAAGTCTTCTTGGTATTTCTGCACCAAAAGACGCACACACATCTAAGTTATTGATAAGATGTACCAAGATTCTATTGCGCAGTTATAACTCTCTGAAACTCGAAATTTGCATGTCTTTACGAGTAAAGCAACCCCATTTTTCTGATGACGGACAAGTCATCCAAAATGTGTGTCTCGTTCAACATTTAGGTAAGCTTCTACGAACAAGCGAGGTAACCAAAAACTGGTTCCGTTCACCGGGTAAAAGTTCCCACGCTGCTATATAGAGAACATATGCTAGTTGGAAATACTTGCTTCAGTTCTCTTGTCTTTATACATCGTACCACTTATTTACATGGAACAATTTATTTCCAAGTGTAAAAATTGATTTCCATGATTCTTCCACGTTGCCTTCTAACTTTTTGCTGCATGTCTGACGTTCTTGTTTTCCATTTTTGCAATTGTTGCAACATTTCCTATCAATAACTTTACATTTTCCGAAAAGTGCACTGCATACGCAACTTGAAGTTGAACAAGTCTTCATAGGTACACCGGATGAACATGTGTTGTAGGACGTTCAAGGTTAGCAGTTTAGCAGTTGCCAGTGTGTCTTTTAGAATTTGCCCTTGCTTTTACCTCCACGTGGCAATGCAATATACAGTTCTTCATATTTTATAAACGATTTACTTTGTCCACGTTATGCTTCCATTTTCGACATTTATTTCAAATCTAATACTGTTTCATGAGCTGGGTTTATGGTATGCAGGACTTAGTTATTCTGACAGATAAAACCAAAAATTCAATGTTTTACTCCGTAAAAATTTCAGGGAAAGATGTCTCACTTGCCCCTCTTAATTGTACTAAATTAAAAGTAAATGTTGTTAGCGATGGTGTCGGTGTTTAGAAACATACTTGCAGCTAAATGACTAGCCGGCGCAATCATCGTGGAACCAGAGCAACAGCAAAATACACCACATAACTGCACGGTGATGATGATACACGGTAGTAGCAAAGCCCACTTCATGTTTATGTATAGTTGTTTAACTTAAACAGTTGTACTATGATGGCAAGTCATTAACTTATTCATTTTTATATCTTTATGGTCACCGCTGTATTTGTATTACAATCTGTTTCCACATGTGTATATAATTGGAACATATTCGATAATAAAACGTATGTAATCTCTACTGTTATATATATTATCCAGTAGACGAGTGTATATAAAAGGTATGGATTCAGTAAAACGTTAAATTAATTCATAATTTGATGCAGAATCATATTATTTCGAAGACGGCTTCACGTGTTCATGACAAATGTTCTTTCATAATAATTACTTTTTTTTGTTACATGGTATATATTTTTTAAATGAAAAGAAAGACCTGATCATTATGCGCATTACGGCAACTGAAGCCATTATTATAATACATATATTCATACATACATACATTCACAGACACACATATTCATCGCTTGAAAGCATTTGCAATTTCAAATCAAAATATAATTTAATGCAATCAAAACTGACTTTAGACTCTGCGAGTACTGTGCACTATAATGTAAAGAAAATGAGTTTATGTTCCGGCAAAATGCAGTCATCTGTGGCAATTGTCACGAAAGTGTAAAATCTACATTTGTCTGGAGCTTAAGCGGTACACCTAGATTTGACCTTGTAATATTTTGATCGGCTAGACATTGGGCTCTGGTGTAATCCTTCTTTTATGGAATTACAAAAGACATTACCTACGACATAATAATAAATCACTTTTAGTGACTATTCGAATTTATATCAAAAGAAAAAAAACAGCACTGGGAAATTTTGTTCTCATCCGGTTACAACTTTATAGAACTCATAACTCAGCAACGACGTAATGTAAAGTTTAGGCAAAACCACATTAAAAGCGATAATGAGGCTGTAAATAAATAAATATGAGCGCCTTACTTTTACCAGCAATTTATATACAGACAGGATTACCATGCAATATGAAGTCTACCTCTTATTTTCAAAATAATTCAGGCGCTACATATGCTTCTACGTTAAAACAAATTCACATATTTAGTTTTGATGACTCCATTACAGATTTCATCTAATATTCTATTTCAAACGAATCATCAAAAAAGTTAAGATTTGTCATAGGTAAAAATATGTTTAGAATGGCTAGTATAACATGTTTTAATTTCTTCCAATTTATCATGGGGTAAGAAGATTATGTAGTGATTAATAGCATGATTTAAATGTTGTAACGATAAATGCTGCCGGTTCTAAATCCAATTTAAAATATTCTGATAACGTTTTAATATCATGTTGTAAATTTGCACAATATCACAAATATAGCGTAATATTTAATGGCTCACGTTGTCTCACAACCCAGACGTCTGCCGTCTGGCTGGAATATAAATGCATTAACAAAAACTATTATGGTTTACAAGTTTACGTGACATGATGAATGTTTGTCTTAGCAGTGTCATTGAAAGCGATACATATGCTAAGATTTGCGACGATTTACTCAACAAGAATACAATGAGACAGTTGCCGATGATATTAGCCTGTTGATTGACATTCAGTTTGCAAAACAAAGCAATTGTCTACATACAAAACTTAAGATTGTACAATCCTCTTTGAAATATCCGCTTTCCATTAAACATAGCGTGTCTAGAGAGATGTTATGTAGAAACGCAATAAACATTTAACAGTTTAAGGTTGACGGACAGATGGTCCTTGATGATCAAGGCTATCTATTACAATTACTTTACACAACTCCATGTTACTCACGCATACAGTCTGGACCACACAATGTAAACGGGGCTTTCTGACAAGTTCTAATGTTTCGCATTCCCTTCCCATATTGCAGAATGCTCGCGTTACTACAGGCCATGTGTAAATGGAGCTTTTCATTTGATTCCCCTTTATATCAGGCAACTGTTGCTGTCGTGGAGAATTCTCCGCTAGATGAATGGGAAAATGTAGGTCTGTATTTCGCTACAGACTTCCCAGCATTTGTTGCCTGAGTGCATGACAGATATTAAAGAAATTCGTTCTCTGCATATAGGCACAGCCCATCCGTCCGGAATGAAAAAGAGCCCTTTATTTCATTCCAATTTATCTCTCGTCCAACATTTGTTGAAATATTGAAGTTTACTAGGATGGAATGTAAAAT